>VKKT01001199.1:42181-59779 GCA_008038995.1 Haliotis laevigata
GCCTGACCACCCGATCCCGTTAGTCGTCTCTTACGACAAGCATGGTTTACTGAAGATCAATTTTAACCCGGATGTCGCCTCTTACGACAAGCATGGTTTACTGAAGATCAATTTTAACCCGGATCATCACGGGTGCCTGTAATACAGACATGTCAGGTACGTTAGTTTAAACATTGTGTCCTACTCCACCCGGTGGGGACCCTCCTCTAAACGCGACCAATCCCCGTCACGGTACATGTAAAAGTGTTCACTTTTCCTTCGCCATTTAACTGACCCCTCACACAAACGTTATAGAAATATATATCCAATTGATCTGGGTCAATATAAAGGGGGCTCATGAGTGACCTGGTTGTATTCTTTGGATTATTTTGTTATTTATTTTTGTCACAAGAGTGACCTAATTGTATTCTTTTGATTATTTTATATATTAGTGGTGACCTTATTTCTTTCATTTTCAGATTGTTGCTGCAGAAAAGAAATTATGAGTTATGAGTACTCCGGTGTTTTTGTTGGTTGAAGCCGTTTCTTAGGGTTACACAAATCCCTTTTTACATAATCGTACCTCTTAACAAGCAGGTGTGACTTTAAATTTTAACTCACCCACACACTTAACAAGCAGGAAAACAGGAAACTTATAAATATTTCAATTTGTTGTCGCTATATGGACCAGACAATCCATCGACTGATGATCAACGGCCCCGACCATGTGATCCGTTCAGTCACTTGTGGACGTGTTCTAGCCCGGAATTCCTTCGGGAAGTCAAGTGAATGAAAAGTGGTAGGCCCGTACCTCTGTGGGGAAACTTACGACGTTCGTTGTTGGGGAAGGATCATACGTTATTTGGAGATTATTTTCGAGCAAACTTTATGAGCGGTTTACTGTTTATGGCACAGTGGACTTGTACAGAGATTAGAGAGGTCGGGTGTAAATCGGCAGTTGGTATAATGACTTACTTAAGTTACTAGTTGCATAAGAAATCATAGCCAAAGCGTACTTGTGAATGGGGAAATATCTAAACCAATGTACACAAAGGCTGGTGTGCCACAGGGGGCGATGCTTGGTCCGTTACTTTTGTTTTATATAAATGCAGACAAAAATACTCAGTCCATCCGACAAATAAATATGTTTTGCACCCATTTAGTTTTTTATAAAGTCCATACAATTTGATGAACATGTTATGAAATAGTTAATTTTCATTGAGAAGATATCACAAAAGGTGAAGAACTATTTCCATTGTGTATTTATCCAGCCTGTTATCACAGGTTGGATGATTCTGCATGCAGACATGGAAACACAAGGGACAGCTAGAGGGTCAGCTAGCCATAGATCCGTTATAATGCATCTATATTGTCATGCCCTTTTCTGTGACTGTTGTAGCAGCATATGTAAATAGTTATGCAAAACGGTCACTGACTTGGTTGACACATGTCATCGGTTCCCAATTGCGCAGATTGATGCTCATGTTGTTGATCACTGGATTGTCTGGTCCAGAATCGATTATTTACAGACTGCTGCCATATAGCTGAGTGTGGGGTACAACTAAACTCACTCACTCTTATCAACATTAAGTCAGTCACCCACCACATCTGTCACCACTGATGTGACAAGACTGACCCTTCCACACCAAACAGTCCCAAAACGTGGACTTTGGTACCTTTCATAGACTAGTCACTGGTGTTGACAAGCATTTTAAACATGTACACAAACTCTGAGAGATGCAACTTCATGATGTAAATACCTTTAATGCATATCACAGTTGGCTTCAATCCACTTTCAACAAGTGTAAACATAATTTGAACATATAATATTTGATGGTTTGACACATTTGTAACAAGGAAATTATGTACTTAACATATAACTGGCATGAAATAACCAGCTAACAAAATAAAGTCAATCTTGAATGCCCAAAGCCTTCAACTGCAAGACACAAGATGTCCCAGAGTAGGTAATCCACAAACACTTGGCAGTACAACAGTCATGAAGATTACATCTCTATGACAACAAGAGTCTGACCATGGACATAAATTTGTGTCTGAGTGACACCAGTTGACTTGTGTCTGTCCCATTCTAGGCTGCTCCGCCTGAAACAAGTAACACATGGATGGTTATCATGGAGAAACACATAACGGTAGATTTTACAAACGCTTCATTCAATCTCGTCATTCAGTTGAACCAATGGTCCTTGTTCTGTTTCAATGACAATTATTTCTGTATGGCATGTCTTATCATTCATTAAACCTGTAAATCATGCCACTGAGTTTGAGCATTCAATGTCCAAATTATCAATAACAATTATAAATAACACATGTCCCTTGAATTGTACATTTTCAAGTTCTATGCATATGTAGTTTAAATCCATCTGATCCATTTATTATCTGCTGTAAACAAGAATGAAGGCAGGTCAATGTTTTACTCTCACCTTCTTCCGCTGCCTTGTTGTCATCCTGTTCTGTCTTGTCACCCTCCTCCTCTCCGGTCTTCTCCTCACTAGCCCCACCTGGAAACACACAGTCCACATCAACAACCACAGCTGTGAGCTACAGACTTGTCCCCAGTAGGGACATAGGTTTGTTAACTGCACCCTGCAGCCTGTTGTATTGTCTATTCTTTAAGGTTGTACTAATCAATATTCCTGCTATATGAGAGCAGTCTGAGAATAATTGAGTCTGGACTTGACAATCAAGTGATTGGCATCACCTGATAGATTACAGGTGGGTTTTATTGATCTTGTTGCAAGGGTGCAAAAATGTCAATTTGTGTTTGACTGAAAATATAATTCATCTTCTTGTTATTCGGTATTATGTTTACAGAAGAAGTTTTAAGAGACCAAAGGAATTTGTAAGACCTAAAAAATTCTTGTTCACATAACGTACAGGTATAGCATGCAACACCGAGTTGTACCCACCTTCCTTATCTGCCTTGAGTGACTGGACAATCTTGTTGTTGACTTCATCAATGGCCTTCTTGATGGCCACCTCTGCTGATCGGTCATCCTGCACCATGGCTAGGTCCATCGCCTTCTCAAAACTGACCAGCGCCCCCTGGAGGTCTGCCAGCTTCACTGTCAACAACACATCAGTAACCAGACATCATCAATAAATTCACAAACTGATGCTTGGTGGTAAAGAACACATTACATAGAGGAAAGCTGAATTCTCAGCGTAAAATAACAAAATCTATTTTTCATTCATAAAAATAATCCACCCACCAACACACCAATACATACTTCAATCAATCAAGATTACCTCAGTTATCATATGAGTGCCCAAACTTTTATCACTGTCATAATCACTTTTATCACCACATCCCATTTTGTTTTTGCAGCTCCCATCATCAAGGTTTCATCAAAGTTGTGAAGGTCAAAGATCTCCATCATCTAGACTTTCCTACCACATTAAACAGGCATGACTTGATATAACTGAAATACAATTTACAGTGGAACCTAACTCACAACATATCCTACATTATTTGCTTGTTTCTCACCCTGTGCCTGAGCTATGAGAACTGATGCCTGCAGCTGCCACACTGTGTCCTGAGCATCCTCAGACGCTGCCAGAGACTTCTCCCCATAATTTTTGGCATCGGCGTATGCATCCAGCTCCAAGTGACAGCGCCCAATCTCATGGTACAGCCAGGTGTTCTCCAGGGATGACTTGGTCAGTGGCAACTTGCGCTCCCACCTACACACAAACAACCCATGAGTCCCAGGCATTACAATAACATAATAGTCACAGCAGTGCTAACATACAAACACAGAAGAGTCTAAACAGAAGCCAACATGAACTGGACCTATTTATCTATTCAGTTAATGATGAAGACCTATAGTTAGCATGTGTGGATGTGAATTGCATATGTTTAGTGGCCTGGGTTTGATTCCCCAGCAATGTTAAAATATAAACATGAAAGTCATGAGTCCCTTGTCATGTCCCCTAACACTGGTAAATATGTGGGTGCTTAGATTAAAATGCTACGAAGCAATCCTCAAGGCCCCAGCAATGATTTGACTGCAACAGTGAAGAAACAACCATGTGTCTGCCTTATAAATGGAACTCAACAGAATTAACCCCAGTGTGTGCTGCATACTTACACCTGTATTGCCTTGGCAAAGCTGCCACTCCGTGCGTGCACCCTGCCCAGGTTGTCCAGCCCCCGGGACACTGCATCGGTCAGCTTACTGCCGGACACAACACTCAACATCATCAGTCACAGGTAACAACATGAAGTATTTAACTGTGAATGGAACATTACTTGTATATTTAATGCATAGTACAAAGACTTTCAATCAACCAAGAACCAAGTCTGACCACCAGTTTCATTCAGTTGCCTCTTGCGACAAGCCTAGGTTATTGGTGATGAATTCTAACCCAGAATTCCTTGTCATCACTACTTATTATCACTATACTCACTGAAAAGAAATCGGAGGACATGTTTTTCTGAAATAACTTAAGATGATCAGCCAAAGTTTATAAGTTGGAAAACTCACTTTTTTTCTCCAATGTCAAGGTCAATGCTGTGATGGTGCAGTGCCTTCTCGTACTGACCCATGTCGAGGAAGGCATTACCAATGTAGCTGTGCAAGTTGGCCATCACCTCCATCTTGTTGGGGATGGCATCATCCCCATAGTTCTGTACTGTTGCCAGACACTTCTCTGCTCGCTTCAGACTCTCCGACGTCTTTCCATTTAGTTGTGCTGGTAGATTGAAAACCATAGTTACAATAGGAACGAGTACAGTTCAAGAAGGTAATCATTACACACCGACTTCTGAAACTTGGGTGCCAAATGTGCTCGTGTACAGTCGCATCTTATAGTATTACCTTCATCTATCTTCTCCAATTCACTCATGACATACTCCTGAGGCGACTGGCCCTTGCTCCCGGAGTCTCGGCGCCGACGCTGTTCTCTACGCTCATACAGCCTTGTGTACATGGGTTTCTGTTGTCTCCAGAAATCTGTGCGAGTGTCCAGGTATGACAGACCTTCCTCTACCAGGTCCGAGATCGTCTTCCCTGTGTTTGTTGAGGCATCTGAACCAAAGTAAACAACAGGTGATACTGATATTCTGAGTTAACAAAAATCACTAGATCTATAGACACCATTACCTGTCAGTTACCAAAATACACAGCCTTGCAATATCCTTTTATTAAAGTAGTGAGCATCACTGAGGGGTGGACGACGATCATGGCAGAATTTTCCTGATTACCAGATTTCGGAGTATGTCCTATCTCAATGAAGTATTTAACCCAGCTGAAATGTGAGTATAAAATACTATTTAACAGGTAAATCACTTCTCCTAGAATTCTATTTAAACTGATACATATAACATCGGTATGCCATCCCTACCTGAGGAGAGTGAAATGAGGTTGTCTCTGGGACTTAAGAATCCTGCACTTTTGAAGTGACATGCTTTCATGTGTGTGGCTCTACAGGTTGGACTTTGGTCTGTTTACAGTGCTAGTTCAGTCAGATACCATACTACATATAACATCGGTATGCCATCCCTACATGAGGAGAGTGAAATGAGGTTGTCTCTGGGACTTAAGAATCCTGCACTTTTGAAGTGACATGCTTTCATGTGTGTGGCTCTACAGGTTGGACTTTGGTCTGTTTACAGTGCTAGTTCAGTCAGATACCATACTACATATAACATCGGTATGCCATCCCTACATGAGGAGAGTGAAATGGGGTTCTCTCTGGGACTAAAGAAACCTGCACTTTTGATGTGTCATGCTTTCATGTGTGTGGCTCAACAGGTTGGACTTTGGTCGGTTAAATAGAGCTAGTTCAGTCAGATACCATACTGCAGTTTAACATGGATTACCCACTCATACACACAGAATACAGTCCCCCATCTGACCGGTGTGGATTGTATTCCCTGAACACAGGATATGTACATGTCATTTGTGTATACAACCAAGGAAATATAACATGACAAAAAGGTACCAATGTTATCATATAAGTGAATATTTTATCTCTTGTAATCCATGTAGCGTGAGCTAAATGTCCCCAGAACCCAATGTTAAAAATCCAAAGATGATACGATAGATATCATGTAACCTGGTTGATTGGGTTTCATTGTTAATAGAAAATGTTTTTGTTACTTGACTATGAATATATGGTGTGAGTAGTCCAGAACTAGAATATTGAAAGGCTGGTAACATGATAGAGACAGCAGCACAGCACAATACAAACTGACTCCAACAGACTGTCTATGTACCTGTCTCCTTGAGGAGTAGTTCCAGGTACTTCCTGTCCCCATACAACTCTCCCAGCATCTGTTTGATGGTCCTCTCGCTGGCCTGGGAACGGGTCGTGTCACGCTTCTGTTTACTCTGCTGCTGGGCATTTTGGCGAGCAAAGCTTCCATATGCTTGACGCTTTCTCTTCTGCTTCTGTAACGTTCAAAGTCAAGTACCCCATATAAGTGTTCATCTTTACACAATATGCTTGAAGGACCTAGCAATGACTTTAGCAATGAACACAGGATACAAAATCTGATTATGTTAATAAGCCAAAATTGTTTGTTATGATATTTGAATTTAATCTTGAATATTTGCCAACTGGACATTGACAAGGATCCCTTGATTCATCCTTCATTCCAAACAACACAATAACCTGTTATTGCCTTAGTAAAAGTCTTTTGGTGTCAAAAACAACAAAATTCATTACAGAACTGTGTACACCTACATCATCCTGATCCTGAAAGAATGTCAGATCTCCACTTGTGTTGAGCTTCACTTTCTCTGGAGCTGCAAGGAAATACAATTTTAAAATATTCTGACAATGTGTGTGCTTAGGTTCTAAATAATGAGTGAGTGAGTATTGTTTTACACTGCATTTAGCAGTATTCCAGCATTATCACTGGGGAACACTGGAAAATGAACTTTACACATTGTACCAATGTGGAGAATTATACCTGGGTGTATCGATGATGAACAAATGTTTTAACCACTGGACTACCCCGGAGGCCATCCTATACAATAAAGTATTCTGTCAGCTTTCACACCATTGAAAATAAGTCCTTTAAAGTAGATATATCTGACAGGAATCAAAATATCATATTTCTTGAATTCATACAGCATTTCATGATCAAGTTAACATATTTTCTGAATTTGATGTCCACACCTTGAACACATAGACACTGGGCACTGATGTCTGTCTTCAGTGAGTCAGTGACAGAAGAAAAACTTTCCCTGATTAGAAGCATATGACCAATGGTCACTTGTCACCTAACTCAAGAAAAATATAACCCTTAAATCGTCTTCCATCGTCTACTGTTAATAAACCTAACCAAACATGGCTAAACCATGTCACTCACTTCCAACCGAGTTGTCAATGGCCTCCTGAGCTTTCTGTATCCCAAGCCGGAACTCCTGTAGTTCTGGGCGTAGCTTGTGACCACGGTGATAGAACACCAGTGCCATCTCAAAGTCTCCCTTGTAGTACAGCGCTTCAGCTTTCTGGTAGACCCCCTGAATAATATCACACAGACCATAACTATACAGGCACAACATTTCCTACAGCAGACAGAACAATCAATTATATCTGCTATTTCTCAGTAATAGTAATGAATGCTATACTCAATAATGACAGTGACAGACTTGGATCTGTGTGTAAAAACAAAACATTCAATCTTGATTTATATATCATTCAGTACATTCCATAACTGACCTTGTGGAAAGTCTTATCCTCCTGAAGGGAAGCTTCAGCATCAGCAAGGGCATTTTTGGTATCACCCAGCTGAAGATGACACTTTGATCTCGCAACTAGGCAGGTTTTGTCTCCTGTCTGAAGTTCCAGTGCCTGTAAAAAACACAATTGTCATGTGCGAGTGACCTTTAACAATAATGAGCATTCCAAGGAAGTAATAAAATAACACAATCTGAGTTCCTTCACCTGCATATGTCATCATGCATTGACCGTTACTTAAACATAACTTTGAAGCAGATATTTCCATGCTTCTTTGGGAAAACAAACCACTGGCAAACTAGCCCAGAGTAAATGTTTTTTCAAACTGAAATGAACTAAATTTGAATCAATCAGTAAAGCATATAATTATGTATAATGTGAAAATTTTGTTGTTGTAGACGTAATTACAGCTGGCTTTTCAGATAGAATAATTTTTTAACACCATATGTTCAATATTTAAACCCTGGCAGTGTGTTACAAAATAGAAAGGTCCCCTGGGACCTTTATTTATAGGTTTTCTGCTACATATAGTATTTGAATTTAGGTGCCCTCTAAGTGTGGAGTCAAGATAATGAACCCTTGAGCTTCATGCTTAGCTTCTGCATGGTATTAATCCCTTATTTCAGTGAATATTGTTTTTTGGCAGTCAGCAATGTTCAAGAATAGCTAGGCAGTTTGTGACCAGGCAAACCAGCCACTGAAATCATATCTAAGGGTACAATAGAAGAGATTATGATAAAGCCAAAGAGACAGTCATGAGGTATTGGGGACTTTCTCTGACTCTGATCGGGGAATTTGTTCCAAGTTTCACCTGTCAGCCCTACATGCCTTTAACACTTATTTATAACAACATCATATGGTCAACTACCTTGGGATTTGAGAGAAATGTAAGATTATAAAAGACATATTTACCTCATGAGAATCCTTGTCAATTGCCTTATTTTAAATGTTTACACTTTAGGACTTTGTGGTTGGTAACAGAAAGAGCTTTATGCTCGTTTAAGTTGCTCATAGGGCAACCTGCTTAGTATTAAATTATCCAGAATTCTCATACAAATAAGCTAACCAATAACAAAGCAATTAAATGAACTTGATTAAGGAGTGTTTCAAACCTTAACAAAAGCCTATTTTAAACAAATATTGGGGATCATTACAGGCATTGTGAGTGTTTGCTTTGTTGACACCCAGCTGCAGTATTATTAGCTGCCTTATTTTAAAGTAGAGTAACTGCATACTTTCATTAAAACATTAATCACACTATGTTACAATATACAAGAAGTAGATACATCCAGAATCAGTTAATAATCCTCACTGAGATGTATATCAAGACTTTCCAATCTACAGCTTTCATTAAAACATTCAATAAAATTAATAGCATTAGGAAAAATGACACAATGCACATCATAATACATATCATAATAGAGATCATGTGGAAACAAAGGTTAGACTAATGCAAAACCCCAATTTGGCCACAAGTGGACTGGAAAGATTGATAAGATTCTCCTTCAGGTTTTGGTTGAAGCAATATATGTTGACACTGATGATGTTTCATAGTACCAATCTCTTCTCAGATAAGGATTCTAGATCAAACCCAAAAAGAAAGTGATTTGGCCTGCCATCTTGTATTCCAAAATCTGAACAATTTATTATTTCTACCTGAAATTAATGTTTACTTTGATTGAAATTTGCATTCATTTGGAGGTAACTGATGAGTTAGAGATCCTCACATAAAACTGGCAGAAGTTTTAGGCCAAAATTTTCAGCCATGACAGAATATTTCATATAGTGTAAATTAAAGAACGGATGATGGACCACAGCTAGGAGAGATATCAATACTTCAATGCCATGGGAGTTCTTAATTATTAAAGGCATGCGGGTCACGGACATCGAAAAACAATAATCAAATGTAAAGATAAAACTTTGAGTGTCTGCGTTTTTCAAAATCAAAATGAAAAGTAAAACGTTACCGTCGTGTAACTTTCGATGGATTTTCTGTAGTCTCCCTGTTTGAAAAGTGCATCAGCCTCTGCTTTATAAATTTCAAAGGTGCCCCTTGGGCCATCCGATGATCCATCGTCTTCATACATGATTTGTTACTAAATATTCCACCACAATACGCACTGCAAGACACGAAACAACTGCTCTCTCACTAACGTTGGCGAAGCATTGACGGGCGAACGCCCGTTGCTAGGTAACCCTCCAGGCGCCCTCATCTCGGGCAGAATGTTATCCCGGACAAAATAAAGTACCCATAATGCTATCGGCTGACCATATCTAAGTCGATTTATATCAGCACGTATCATACAAAATGTCCATTCCATCTTTCACTCAAATTGTAAGTGTTTTTTGCGCAAAAACAAAATATAATTGTAAAGTTATACCCATGCCGTGGTTTCTTCCTTCATAACTTCATGCGACTCTCTGTTTTATTGAGGAAATATTTTGACTGTATGTGAAAAAGGGATGATCGAAACGAATATATATGTTGACAGATTTCATCTTTTGATCATTTATATAAAAAATCATCATCACCATCATCATTGACAGTGAATGGATTCATTTACGGGGTTAAATTAGCGATACATAAAAAATGTGCATTCCTAATTTTAATAGTTTAAATGAGAGTAGCTCTACATAATTACAAAACTGAAAAGCTTAAAACACATGTAAAATTAAGAGTACGCAACATGGTGAATTTCGATTCAGACATTGCCAAGACGGGTAAAGGATTAATGGTTTAAGGTAAGGGGATTATAGAGCCTACAGCCCATGTACTTGGTTGACTACGAAGCTAATCCGAATACATCATCGTGTTTACAAACGGATCAACGCGGTATAAATGTTCCACTGTCGAGACCTCCACTTAGTTACCGTGTAACTCCTTAGTCGTTGGTCGTTCAACACGCCGACCAACCGTTCAGTGAGTGAGTGAGTTAAAGACAAGTGATATGGGGCCGGGGGACTTGTATTCTTTTGCATTGGCGGATCCAGGGGTGGGGTTGGGGTAGGGGTTGGGGGTTCCAACCTCAAACCACCCCCACCCCCCTGAAACTGACTAAAGACCACATAGAAGTTACTGTTTTGCATTGGCGCAGCCAAGAGGGGGGGTCGAACCCCCTGAAACCCACCCCCACCCCCCTGAAAATTCCTGGATCCGTCTAGGTTTTGGTTACTGCTATTTAGAGTTGGTTAATTGTTCATATTTTGCCGAAATGAAATGTATGTTGTCGACCCCTTTCCAATTTTTTTTTTCAACTGAAATAACTAACCAATGCATAATGATTATGCAGCATTTTTTGTGTAGGCTACACGGGTTTCCTACAGCTCCACACAGCGACACAATGTGAGAAGTGAGCGAGTGAGTTGAGAAGACAAGCTATGTTAGACATGTGCATAAATACATTGTACGAAGTAAGCGCTTCGAGTAATCAATACTTTGTCTTAATATTATTATGTCCATTCATTACGTCCATTCATTATTGTTCATGTTTCTGATGGGAGCGGGCGGTAATAAGTTACATAACTTGTGCCCAATCCATTTCAACACTGAATAAAATATTTTCAAACAAGATATGTATCGTACTCTGGAAATGAACACTTCTCGTATATTAGTAGTAACACACGATTGTCCCAGCGTCACAGGCATTCCAGCAGCCACACAATGCGACGTTAAGCGTTTCGTTCCTTATGCCAACTAGAAACTATAGATCTTAATTGGGTTCGAACCCCTGATTAACCTACTGTACGTGTTAACCCATTCCTTCCCATATCCCATAAACAGTTGGGCTTGATGTAAATGAATATGCTGATGCTGCTTAACACTGACTCACTCACTCACTGTACTACACCATCAAAAGCACGCACAAGCACACGCACGTATACGCACACGCACACGCATACAGACTTGGATTCCGCATGGGTGCTCTCAGGGGGCGGATACAGCTTTTGCAGAAAGGGGGGGTGCACACTATTGAGAAAAGGAGGGGTGCACACTTCATTTTCACCCCCCTCAGGATCCGCCTATGACTCTATAATTCGTTGGAAACACGAACTCTGTATGTTACGAATAATGGTAGCGTCGAAGGGTGGCCTTGTAGGGTGCGCTTTGCAGAGTAGCGTCCCTTGGCCGTGTCAGAAACTTTTGATGGTGGGTACGATTGTAGTCTCGTCCCGATCATGTTTCTACGTCTGTCAGCCACGTACCTATGCGTTTCACCAAAGAGGTAATTAAACGTCTGATATTTGTTCCAGAGCGGCGTTAAACCGAACTCTCACATTGATTATAAACAGTGTAGGATTTGTTATATAAACTGGTGTTTCAAAAAGTGAGTCTTGTTGCCCTAACATCATACCTACAACATAACGACAGCGGACACCTAGAATACCTGCCTGTCACACTGTGAGACCGTGGTGGGAGTCGGACATGGTTGTCAAAGGCAACACAATGCATGCGTTGTGTATATGTTGTGTAGCATCACTGCAGCTATTATATAGAAACATATGGCATCAATGTAATACGCTGTATACTCTTACACTGTAAGGTTAGACGCATCTGTGTAGATTATAGCAATCCTTGGTACAGCATTTTCTTAGATATAATTAAACCACCAGCTGTTTTCTGAGGTAACCTTGAACTTTGGCAGGAGTGAACCAAATCGTTCAACACAACACACACAGTCCCATTCTCTTCCCATAGAGGTTACTCCTGTCATATCTTCCTACGTAGGAACGAGCGAACGCTTTAACCACTAGGCTACCTCACCGCCCGATTTCTAGGGTGTCACCATTTAGTGTGTAGTACGGACTGTGTCATTCTCTTCCCACAGAGGTTACTCCTGTCATATCTTCCTACAGGAAGATATGACAGGAGTAACCTCTGTGGGAAGAGAATGACACGGAATGACACAGTCCGTACTACACACTAAATGGTGACACMCTAGAAATCGGGCGGTGAGGTAGCCTAGTGGTTAAAGCGTTCGCTCGTCACGCCGAAGCCCATTTCCGGTGTCCCCCGCCGTGATATTGCGTGAATATTGCTAAAAGCTGCGTAAAACCATACTCATTTAAAGGCCGTGGTCATAGAGCTGGAATATTGCTGAGCAGTTGAAGCATGTATGTTTGTTCTAATCGGATGGATGCACTGTCAATACCAGCCACGTTAGGATAGATCAACTGCGTGCGTTGTGCAGAGTGAAGTCCTTCTCTACTGTCACACAAACCATCGATAAATCAGATAACAATAAGCAAACTAATATGATATTCATTTTAATCACAAAGCATAAAACATGAACTGTTTGCGCCCAAAGCCAAGGGGAAAATATAACCGAAACAAAACGAGGAACAAAATCATGTGGATTCTCCAAAATGGTAAAAACAACTCGACACTAATTATGACCTCAAGCAGATAGGGAATATAGCCCGCCCCACCGTCCTTGAGAGTCTGTTTTTGTGAAGGACGGTTTATTAAAAAAGAAAGGTCGTCTTCGGTCGGGGGAAACATTTGAAAAAATAAACTTCATTATTTTTCTTTGTTTTAGTTTTGGGACTGGCTGTGTTTGTTCGGGACACTTTTTTGGACAGGCGACATTTCAAAACTATTTTATACACTGCCTCAAGGGTGAAACTGTAACCCGATAAGGTAATATGTAATTAGTTTGTATATTGCAGGTTTCTTGAAGACATAATTCATGATTGGAAACACTTCTTGAACACATTATCAGAACAACAAATACCATCAAATATCAACCATCTGCATTCAACTCAGATCTCTCCACACATACTACTTACTCAAAAGAGGTTTAAGAACAGCCGATCTTATTTAAAATTACCATAGTGAGTGAGTATGGTTTTTCGCCGCTTTTAGCAACATTCCAATAACATCGGGGCCACCAGAAATGGGCTTCACACATTGTACCAGTGGGGACTAATATTACTGCAGTGTAATGACAGATTAACTATATCCATATGAAAGTATACAGTGTACATTTCTGGTGTCCCGCGCCGTGATATTGCAGGAATATTGCTAAAGGTGGCGTAAAACCAACCTCACTAACCCTCATTTCACTGTCGAGTCACGTGGGTTATATACAGGCAAACACCATTGCCATCACTGCAGTGTCTTGCCCAGACAAGAGTAAAGACCGAAACACTAGAACTCCAACACTCGTTTTGTAAAATCAGAATGACACACGTGTTCGTATGATAATCTCTATATTGATTAAAAGATTATTAGTATTTTAAGGGTGTGTGTTATGCTCATTTCATACAGATTTACAACTGAAACGATAATAGCTTCTCTTAAGAACACACCACAAATGACATGCAAATATCTCACATAGTTACACATCGGAACAAATACTAACGATAATATCCCGTTTGGAAAAATATACATGCATTCAACTTCAGCATCAATCGTTTGTGATAAGTAATTAATGCAGTCAATTTCGTCAATGAAAATAGACTCGAATACAATAAACGTTCACCGTAAGGCTGTTTCTCAGATTATATACAGACATCAAAACGTCAGTTAATATATTGTGTCTTTGTTCGGGGATATGGTGCATGTGTGGTTTTATCACATGGCGTATCACGTGGTTTTCTTGAAGCCGAGAGACGCGCTGTTGATGCAGTACCGCAGACCGCTGGGCTTAGGACCGTCCTCGAACACGTGACCCAGGTGGGCGTTACACTGAAATATACAACATACACGGTGCTTTCTGTTTGGTCAAGGCATTTAATTCCTGATTTTCTTCCTTTCTAAGTGAGTGGGTTCAACACTTTGAATAGTATTCCAGCTATTTCAAGGATTATTGATCAGCTTCATGTGGGAGGACTGCACGAATTGTTGTTTGTCTCAGACAATTTGCTACTTCCAGTATTATACGATCAACAATCCAGTGACATCATGAACACCGATCTACGCGTCTGGGTTAATGTGACAACCTATAGTTAGCGTGTGTGACCACCTGATGTTAGGAGTTGTCTCCAGTGACGAACTGGGATTCGAACCCTCGATCGAGACCCCTGTTTCCATTTTTATTATGTTCTTAGTTCTGTCCTCGGAAAGTTTTGTAACTAATTTGTTTCAAGATTTAACACACAACCTTTTAGTAACAATCAATCAATCAACGAACGAACGGACCAACGCAGGAATGACCTACCTGTTTACACAATGCCTCTGTCCTCACCATGCCGTAACTGAGGTCAGACCGACAGATGACGTTACTGTGTTCGTCTTCGAGGTAGGCGTCGCTAAATGAGGGCCAGCCTGTCCCCGAATCAAACTTGGTGGACGAGCTGTGTAGAGTACACAAATGATTCGCTCATCATGACATGTTTTTGATAGGGTTAGGCTTTTTGGGGTTGTCTTATTTTCCCATTTTCCGTATGGGAAGTGCCGTACAGAGAACAGCATCAATGGCCAGTACTACTTGTCATCCAGGGTTTTACATTATTACAATACTTAACGAGTGCACCTTGAACGTGTGGCATCGTATATGTTGTGGAAAGCCCGTTTGTTTAACATTTTAACATAGATCACGGGGGCGGATACAGGATTTTCGTTTGGGGGTGTGTGCACCCCAATCCTCGGAACCCTGGGCATAAAACATGTAGTACATTTGGAACACTCTTGGGGGATCCCTCTGGATCCGCGCATGGATCATAAGACAAAAACAAAATACTTTATCGTAGTGACTCTTTATGGTGGGTTGTTATCCTAATAAAACTCTAGTCAAATCAGTCTTAAATTCGGTATGAGCAGCCTCAACAGGGAAAGAGACTTTATGCAGATTACAATCCGTGTCTTGATGTAACCTCTACATGTATACCTGAATAGCGTTGATTCGCAGCACACACACGTGTAAGTCCCCTTCTCGTTGTGGTACACAAACTTTCCGGTGAAAGGCTAAAAGTAGTAAAGAAAGTAAATTTAAGGTGCGGTAGTTTGATTTCATTTGAGACAGATGAATTGCTCACTTACACAAACACAAAATCTAATAATTGCAACAAAACAAAATTTTGCACACAGCCATATGAAATCGACAAACCAGCTCTAATGATTTGTCAAATAATTTTGGACACCCGAATAAAAAGGTTGTTTAACAAACGATCATTATTTTGTTGTCACTTTTCGCTATTTCTTACGAGAGGGGACCAACCACTTGCTGGTAGAACAGCCAGGTGTGCGAGTTGCACGTGTGAAATTTCAATTTCACTGCACACACTTGTTGATTACCTGGCTGTTCTACTGTGCTGTGTATTAGGGAACACTTGTGCCCTGAACTAATTATAGCTACATCAAAAAGACGCATAATTCCATAACACAACCAATAGGATTGAATAATAAATTACCAGGGGCTATTACAGAATATTTGGTAATATATTACTGGTTTAGCTCCACATCCGGTAGGTCTGGTCAAATAACCCACACGGGCACAATGTGTGAAGCCTATTTCTGGTGTCTACCGCCGTGATAGTGCTGGAATATTGCTAAAAGCGGCGTATAGCCAAACTTATTGAACTCAGTCGGAGTTACAGCTGTTGTCATCAGTGAACTATTTTTCGAAACCTTAGCCGGAACCTATTCGTTGAAAACAAAGAACTGTAATGCGCATCTGTGTAATATACAGATAGCCTCGAAATAAGGAATTCTTCGAATCCATATATTACACAGTGTGAGATATATAATATGCGATTTTAGCACTGTAGCTCACCTTCAAATGTAGTCAAAAACATTACATTATGAACGAAAATGGTTGAATCATGTCTGCAAAAACAGAATTCAATATGGCTGCTGTGAGGACATATTTAAAATAAGATGTAAACCTCTTGACAGATTGCATGGGGTGTCAAGGTATTACGTTTCAACTTCAATGGTCCAATGTTTTGAGAAGACATTTAAAGTGCAAGAAACACGTCAAAACAAATCGTGGATAAGAGTAATACTGGCACAATATCCGCGTCTGAAATGACATAATACTTATCATCAGGTAGGTTTGTCCACTGCACTGTGACAACACTGGTAAGCTGGGCCCCGTCTCGCGCGCAAAGGGAGCCGGGAACCTGCTTAACAACGTTGGTCCCAGAGCAGTGGCATTTGGCAGCAGGAACGTACCGGTTCGGTGCCCTTTTCCCTTGTGACGTTGTACTGTTCGGGGGTAAGCTTCTTCTCCCAGTAGGAGTTCGTTACCTTGGAGGGATCAGACCCCTCGTCTTTACAAGTTGAAAAACAGGCTAGAACAGTAAGAGAGTGTTTATCAACTGGTATCTCCCTGTCAAACACGTTCCAGTCCAATGCTTTGTCTTTAAAATAATACAAACGTCTTCAATACAGTTAGCTAATCTGCTACACACACAAAATTTATCTGGGAGGCGGCATTTAAATATCGTTCAGTTCCGCGTTGCGATTTTATAACAGTAGAGATGATTTGTCTAGCAAGGCACACGCGTGCTCCGACCCCTCCATTCATTATTATTAGGAATCAAGCTTGCCTGTTTAAAATACATGCGTATGTGACAACACAGAGAAAGTAACATCCCTTCAAAGTATCCAGATATACGTGGCAGTTCATTTTGCTTCGTTAGATAGTGGCCCTTGTAATATTTACGCACGCTCGCTCTCAGCGCACACTGGATATATAGCTTCTTCCTCGTCTTTACTTACTACATGGAATCACACGAAGTCTTGTTATATTAAACTTCCTTTCAAAAGTTTAGAGTCACTAGTGTCAATATAGCAACTTACTTATGGCAACGGTTCAAAACGAAATTTTGCCAAATATTCCATACTGTTTAAAGGACTGTTTACACATGAACTGATGTATTGTAAATCAAATTCGGAAAGTTGAAAAGATTATTGTCATGAGTTCTATAAATGATAAAAATCAGTGGAAATTGACGAATTCTTAA
>VKKT01001199.1:69337-81282 GCA_008038995.1 Haliotis laevigata
TGACAATGTCGGCTGTTCACAGCTTATAGTATACAGCAATCATGTATGTCTGACAATGTCGACTGTTCACAGCTTATAGCATACAGCAATCATGTATGTCTGACAATGTCGGCTGTTCACAGCTTATAGTATACAGTAATCAGGTATGTCTGACAATGTCGACTGTTCACAGCTTATAGTATACAGTAATCAGGTATGTCTGACAATGTCGGCTGTTCACAGGTTATAGTATACAGTAATCAGGTATGTCTGACAATGTCGGCAATTCACAGGTTATAGTATACAGTTATCAGGTATGTCTGACAATGTCGGCTGTTCACAGGTTATAGTATACAGTTATCAGGTATGTCTGACAATAAGGAGATTGTTGTCAACTGTACTTGTACATCTCTGTTTATTATCAAGTAAAGGTCAATGGGAGTTGAAAAAATGAAAACAAATACACTCTACATTTATTGTCTGGTTTGTTCGGCTCAATTCAACAACCATGCTCTGGTAGTAAATGACCATCCTCGTGAGTCAAGGGTAATTATTCCTCTTTTGTTGGTCGAAAACAGTTATACAAAATAAAAACTTGGTGCGTTGTCATATACAGTAAATGCTTCTCAAAAGGGAAACCAAACAAATTGTATAAATGTTGCAAGTTCATGTTCTACTAAAAAAATAGAGCCACTGGCTCTGTAGCTCACTCAAATTATGGACAAATATTTCCATTTTATGGAATCAGAGACACATAAAGACTGGATCGATCATTCATAGAGGTTCAGGTTCATAGTCCTCCAAAGTAGTGTAAGAAAGGTAGAAAATGCTGTAGTACTAACATTTCAAGCCCTATTATAGTCAAACCTTGTTGTGTCAAACTTGTGATGAATCCAATTCTAGGTTGTTTTGAGCTCACCTTCTGTCCCAGGCACAGATCATATGTATAACAATAATCAGTCTGTCAAACTGGATGTGTTGAATCTTTTTTTCTTTTCTTTTTTTTTGCCAACTCATTTGGGCGTCCTTAGTTTCCAAATTAGGGCAATATTCCCCTGATGACTCAAATAGTTCAAAACAAAAATTAACATCCTCAGACCCACTCTAGCCAAACTGACTCATGTCACATTGATTGACATCCTGTGCCATTACATCAAAGGCAGGATGATTTCCGACAATATATCAATAATCAAGCCTAATCTGTCTGTACACCTTACATCGAGGGCGCAAGCTGGTAACTGTGTCCATATGGGAAGGAACATCCTGTGCCATAACATCAAAGGCAGGATAATTTCCAATAATATATCAATAATCAAGCCTAATCTGTCTGTACACCTTACATCGAGGGCGCAAGCTGGTAACTGTGTACATATGGGCAGGAACTTCCTGAAGAGTCCTCACATAACTACTGAAGACATGCAAAGTGACAGATAACTAAAATTGATTAAGATTCTAAGTGAATCTATTGTCAGAGCTATGTCAGATTGTGAGAAATGTATATGATTGGTAATAAGTGATGACTATCACCTGTTACAGGGCTGTCAACACTGAGATCTAGTGTAATGAAACCAAAGATTACCAGATATGGAACATTTTATCTCACATAAGGTCTGGATGAAGCCTGACCACCTCACATGTTCCCACAAGTTCAACAAAACAAGGGTCGTCTGTATCTGTTATGACATATAACACTGCTACATCTCAGATTTGAGGATGAAAAATGTGCAGAAATGGCTGAGCAATAATTATAAACCTCCAGTGACATCACTCTATTGTCTCGCCAGGTTCTCCTTTTACAGAGTAAACCTTTGCAGATAGTTTTGCGGCAATTCTCCAAGATATCCCGTGGATTTTCTACAGAACTGACCGCATCCGGGGATTAGCCCTTGACACTGAACTATTACTTGCTTTGAAGATTGATCAAACTTTGTCTTGCTATCACTGAATTTGATCGTAAAATATCACATTATTGAAAACTTCTAATATGGAGTGCCGCTGCCTGGTTTCGAACCCGCTACCCTTTGCTTACCAGCAAAGGTGTTTTATCCCCTAGGCAACGAAGGATCGCTGCAAAGAAAGAGATTGTTTGTCATTATGAACCATGTGTTCCTCACAAGATGGGTAGTGCCGGCAGTGCATGTGCAGGACACAGGTAGCGCGTGCAGAGCATGTGCAAGGCAAGGTGTCGGCTGCCAGTCACATCCTAGTTGATTTCAACAGTAAATACCAAATATCAAAATTATATCAAAAATATATCTTCGGTCGGTTCATAAGTTAGATCAAAACCTCGGAGTCGGCCCTCCCCAATTTCCCTCTGCTGTGGGCTTACTTTTTCAAACAAAACCTCAGAGTTGGTTTTGATCCTTTACGTAAGAACCGGATTGGAATCCGGTACAGGACGCTACAACTGGGATCAATTGTACAAAGTTTCATCTGCTAGCCTCATAGTTTCAAGAGATATCCGACATGTAAATGTTGACAGTGAACAGACAACACAAAATAACCTCACTTGACAGTCAGGCGAGCTAAAAAGACAAAAACAGGAATTCATGTTTTACAGTTTGAAATCAACACAGTGTCCACAGACTGGCCATATGAGACAGACATTCGCTGACGATATGTCCCCACACCACATAGTCGTGTACTTTACAACAATGCAGGTACAAACCTCACACGCAGGTCTGTCCTTAAACAAGAAATGATAACACACAAAATATTCAAAGCACCAGCATTTCAAATATCAAATTCAACATAATTTATATGAAACCAACATGATACTGATTTCCATCCACTATTTCCGGTTCAGCATCCCACTGAGTCAGAGGGTAAATAGTGTCACTCATTTGAAAGGATGATGAACATTCATTTTCAGATATTGTACTGTTTACAGGTAACAATTTGTTATTCTTCTTCCACTACTTTCTTACTTCTAATCAATTGATGAAAGGTCAAGAAGTAGCACTCACATGTCGTTACAAAGAATAAGAAAGTTGTTACCATCAAAAAGTGTCATATCTTCACATTCTTTCTACTTTTAAATGACTATCAAACACTAAACATACACCTATAAACAAACCGAAATATCAAATATCAAACACACAAAACAATTGTAAACATATGAAATGAAACAAAAACATCCACAGGTTCAGACAGAATGTCAAAATTAGTACATAATTTTACAGTAATAATATCTGTCTGCTTATCAAACATGTATCTACTCAGCAGATGGAAATATATCTGAAAAAACTCCACCAACAATTTATTATGTGCTAGTACTTATCTACCAGGCACTTTCATCTGAACAAAAGAAAATCTTCCAGATTTCAACGGTACATATGGCACTAAGGTGATGAGATTGGCCCTTTGGTACAGTGGTCAACCACAGTTGGGTTCAGTTCCAACAATATGTTAGGGTTTGTTTGCACCATCCTCAGCATGATCTTTTAGCATATTCTTAGCCATAAAACAAGAACCTCTGCAATCCAGAACCTCTATGTAATGTACTCCACAGTTCTATCTACAATCTTGTAACAACGAAAATTTTCAGCATTGACAAATCTATTATGAAAAGTTCATATCTATTTTTTATCTGAAATCTTTGTTTCTCCTGAACAGAAAATGCTTGTATCCAGTTATTCTATGCTATGCGTAAAAGGCATTAAGAAACAAATATTGCAGATCTATGAAGTATTTCAATGAAAAAAACATTTTGAGAAATACATTTGAGGATAACTGAGCATAATAAACAAAAGCTAGATGTATGAACTGAAGTAGGTAAAGTTGAACAAAATGATGTACAATAAACAAGTACATGTAAACAGTCAACATGGAATGTAGGGTACTATGAGCTATGTCTAGATTGTAAAACAATATCAAACAGTATAAATTAAAACCAATACAGTTAGGTTAACTAATCCAGTCATCCTCAGGTGCAAGATCAGAGTTGCAATATGTTATTTCTTTAATGTATAGAAGTAAACTCAAAATATTAGATTTACAAAAACAAACACAAAATACAAAAGTGTCCTTGTCAGGTTGCCTTTCACACACTAGTTGACCTTTTTAACAGAACCAGAAACAGCTCACATAATGCAAGGTCTTCTACTTCATGCACATCACAACCCCTTTCATAACTACCCCCATTCCAGATACTAAAATGTGCACTGAAGACAATCCAATCCCTGAGAAATATTTCTTCTTAAGTTATGCCTTCAGTCTTTTTCAGTCTTTTAAACTTTCAACTTACAGGATGATTGACACTTCACAAGCTATACACAGTAACAAGACATTTTTATGAACTCATGCACTTTTGGAATCAATAATGTTTGGTGTTAAGAATCATATTGCGAATCAATTTGCACATATATTTGGTTTTTCTCTGGGAAATATTACCTTGGTATTGTAATGGTATTATTACACATACAAGTGTACCTTGAGACAAGAAACAATAAAAATAGATACACACGATTCACTTAAAGTTTCACAAATTAAACTATGCCCATGTTATATTGATGTTTAAATATATAAACTGAGAGGGATTCTGTTTCATTTGATTGAATAAATAAGCACTTTTAAATATACAGGCCATGAACTCTACCAGACTATCTGATTGGCTGGTAACAGAATGGCTTGGGCTTGCATTGGCTGATGGTGCTGACCAATGCCACTGATTTGGTAAGGGATTTTTTGGTGATGATTAAAGGAGCATCTGTGAAGATTATTGTTCTTATTTCTATATACATATTTATTAAAAAGAATTGACCTTACACATAGATTTGCACCCCAATATACACAAAAACAGATTGAAGTCAATTCTTATTAGAAAACATGTTTCAATAATGGCAATCTAACATCACTGCAGTTGTACACCTTGGTAATGCTTATTCAAAAACTGTCACAAAAACTGTCCGAATCACAGAAACAACATCATTCATAATGCAATTCTGATCTGGTTCCTTCAGCTGTACCTAAATAACAACAAGAATTCAACCTGAATCCAACCATTGGTTGGTCATCTAGGGACTGGTAAAAATGATAAATATATTGTAAACAATCACAATCATGGCCCTAGATACATTTCTAAAGCCTTATATTGGATCAGATATAAATTAAATAGCATTAACATGATAATGTGCCTCTTTGTCTGCTGTTGCATGGCAACTCAGGAACAATCATGTTTCTATGGAAACATGTCATCGAACATGTACTTGAAGTTTATTTGGCTTTATAGTGTAAATGATTATTCATTTGAATTTTCATTCTAAAAATGTCACTGTTACTATGGTAACAGAAAAAAGCACAGCACATGAAATAACTTGGTAAGTATGGTTCTTGCACCAGATACTTGAATCGAAAACACCATAAACAATATCATATTCAGATCACTGACATACAGAGAAAGTAATTGCAAAAATATAACATGGTAAATATCATATGTACATATTGATTAACTACAAAAATACTCCCTAGGCTCCGTAGCTCACTTTGATATGAAGTCATCAGTAATAAACGTCAACAAAACCACTCACTGAATAAAACTTATAAACAATCAAACTTGCCAACAGCATTGATATCTAAATATTTTCTCTATGGTCTATCAAGAACCATATACTACATTTATCGATGTGAAGAAAATATTTCATCAAAACAAGAAAGCTTCCAAGCTTCCTTTTTTTGAAAAATTTCAGGAGAGAAGATATCACATACACGCACAAGAGAAACTTGCTGTGATGACTAGTTTGAATCATATTGGTACCTCTTGAACAAGGCATTGCCAGGTGGGAAGGAATATGTAAATTTTAATTTTCTTAAATGCTCATTTGATTTTCAGTCAGGAGAGCAAACAAGACACATACATAGTACTCTATGGTTATAAGGAACTCAAAGGAACCAGTAAGTTTAGTTGGTTATAACAGTACTGTTTTATATCCATTTCGACTATTTTTTGGGTCCATACAGCAGGACCCAAAACACAGTTTTTCATTATAGGAAACTTCATTAAAAACCTAGTTTATAATACTTTGTGAAAAAAGACACATGATTACAGTCAAAACTGAATACAGCAAATTCCAACAAATGCTTGGGACCCAAAACACAGTTTGTTATATCCGTCGTTAATCTCTGTTGGCATCTCACTCTACCTTTGTTAACCATCTGTACAAACTAATCTGCAGCACGAGTCCAGACTCCTAGTGAAACTACTGTACACCCTGTCATACCTGTCATACCTATCATACCTGTCCTCGGGGCTTGCAGCCAGTCAGCTTGAACAAGACAAAAATGGTTCATTCATTTTGTAAAAAAATTGAAGATATGGAAACTGGGTTAGAATATCAACGTTCAATTGCTACAAGTCAATGAAACAGCCATAATTGGATTGTCCCTTTCCCTCATCACAACTTAGTAGTCGTAGGGAAGTAGCATCTTGTGTAGAACTTCTTGGCTACTACTGGAGGTGTGTATTCAGCAGAAACCTCTCAACATCTGGATTGGGTATTGTAAATATATACTTCCTATGATATGATTTCTCGCAGTGAAAACACCAGGTTGACTTTCACTGAACTGTCAAAGTTAGAACAATGACTTTGTTATACACCTGAACAACAACACTTGGGCAGATCCATGGAAGCACTCATATAATCATGTTTGACGCCATGCTTGCATTTACCTCACGCAAACACAACATTCCACAATGGACTAATTCAAATCAAATACAACTGAGGTACAAAACTGGGCTGGGTGGTATTGGAGGTTGAGGCTTAAAGTGTGAATATCGACACTGTTCACCCAAAAAATTACTTTAAATGATTAAAACATTCATAATAGAGCTGGAACAAGTCCATATTCACTACCAGGGTATATGACTATTTATTACCGTCCTCTTTCTGGGTACCCACTGCAGGTCTCAAGAGCTGGTATAGATATCTGATTGGGAAGTGTTTTACTGGAGCGTTGACTAAACCAGCTTACATAAACATTTATCTTACCTCACACATAAATGTAGCTTTCTGATTGGCTGAGCGCTCTTCTATTATTTTCAATGTACCCCGCTTACAAGCAAGTAACATTTCAATGTACCCCGCTGTCAATGGCAACTCATTTGGTACTTCGTGGTAGTAATTCTTTATCTCGAATAACATTGAATCGCGTATGATGTACTGAAATTACCATAGATCTTACAATATTACAGTATCATGAATTTATATATTACAATGTCATGAACAAAGATATTACAATATCATAAACATAGACCTTACAATATTACGATATCAAAAACTTAAATATTACAATATCATAACAGTAGATCTTACAATATTACAAGCTTATGAAAATAAGTATTACACTATCATGAACATTGAAATTACAAAATCACAAGCTCATGAACATAAATATTGCAAGATTACAATATCATGAACATAAATATAACAATATCATGGCCATAGTATTACCAGCTCATGAACATTACAATATTATTTAGAAGTAGGTTTGTAGCATACTGTTTGGTATGGAAGCACAGTCTGTCCTCCTGGGACACCTGACTTGTACACACTAAAGTGTTACATGGATCCACTGGCCTTATTTTAAGCTGCATGTTGTGCCCTGGAATTTCTGGTTACCACGGTTACAATATCCACAGCATAACATGTGCGAGGTATTACATGGAAATAGCAAGGATATTCCAACATAAAAAATAATAATAAACAACATTAATAATGATAGTGTAATATTGCTGAATTCATAACATATTTCAGTTATGAGTTAAAGTTTCAAATGAATGCCCTACAGGAGATCATTGAGAGAAATTCTTTACAGCAAGACTGTTATACCAGACCATGGCAAGCAGAAATGTAAACATGTTTGGCATTTTGAGAAAATATGTAAAGCTCAAAGGAAAGGGTCATCCCATTTGTTTATATTACTATAATTATCTCCAACGTATGACAGATTAACTATTGTAATATGAAAGAATGTAGTGGCCCTTAACTCCTTTGGGTAGTATATCTCAGCTGTTCAGTAGAGATACAGGAATACCATGTCAATAATGACTTGATGAATTGTGGCTCTGGGCTTTGATCAGCCATTGGTCAAAACAAGTCACATGGGAATAGAGAACATTCTTTTCTTCCGAATTTGTGTTAAGAAATGCATCCTTCTGAAACTGGTATTGGTTGAGAAAAGCATTATTCTCGCTAGATTATGTATTAATTGTCTGAAGATATCATGAAATAACTCAGCAAACAGCATCATTAGACCGAAGTTAAAGCAAAGTCTTGTTGTCATTGTTGAGATGTCACCTGGTACTTCCTGACGTCTGCCAGATCTGCCATCTGGCAGTTCAGATGTGAGCTGGTGTTGCAGTATTAAAGAGTTTGCTGCACAGGTTTCCCATGTAAATGTGTTGCAGTATTGAAGAGTTTGCTGCACAGGTTTCCCATGTAAATGTGTCGCAGTATTAAAGAGTTTGTTGCATGGGTTTCCCATGTAAATGTGTCGCAGTATTAAAGAGTTTGTTGCACGGGTTTCCCATGTAAATGTGTTGCAGTATTAAAGAGTTTGTTGCACGGGTTTCCCATGTAAATGTGTTGCAGTATTAAAGAGTTTGTTGCACAGGTTTCCCATGTAAATGTGTTGCAGTCTTAAAGAGTTTGTTGCACAGGTTTCCCATGTAAATGTGTTGCAGTATTAAAGAGTTTGTTGCACAGGTTTCCCATGTAAATGTGTTGCAGGAGCTTCCAGGTCTCAAATGATGTTGAGTACACCTAGTCAAGCAATCACTACTAAGATGACTAAAAGCTACTGAAAGCATATCGATGTCAAAAATAGGTTCCCTTCAGTACCATGGTAGAAATATAAAGATCTCCGATTAATACTTTGTCTAGAAGAAAGACCCCTATTTCTTGGGCTCCTGGCACTGTTCACAGGAAGACATGATCTCCCTATCGTACTGTTCCACCTGAATGGTCACATGACTGATGTTGTGATTTCGCTGCATCTTACTGGTGGCTGTAGACAGCACGTCGGTGTGGTCTGTAGACTCACCTGTAACAAACACATCCAGGTGAGCAGGGCATGGTTAAAGTGATCCAGAGCTACAGATAACTTTTTGGGTCATTGTGTTATGTACTCGCTTGTGTTAACCTCAGTGGGGTATCCTAATTTTCCTTTGAGTAACCAAATAAATTGTACCCACCTCACTCAAATTCATTTGGGTATTTTGCCATTTTTTATTTTGCCATTGTAAATATATATTTAAATTATATTTAAATGTTGGTTTACATGTTTCTTATTTATATTTGATGAGAAACAATAAGAAGGACTGCAAGTTGCCAAGTTCATGTGCTGAAATAGAACCTCTCAGTATTCCTCAGTTATTTTATCCATCCACCGGTATGCAAGCTAAGATTTGACATTTATGTGTGTACGCATGTAAGATCAAATTTATTGAGTATTTCCAAAAAATCAAGCGTATTTGTACACAATAGACTTAAAAGGAATTGAGTTTTCACATATATATTTGCGTAATTTACGCAGATACGCAGCTTATCTGTACCTCTGTGATCAGGGCCCCATTCCACAAAACGATCGTAGCGCTACGACAGTCATAAGTCCATGTTAAAGTATGGGAGTTACAATCATCTTAGGGTTACGTTCACTTTGATGAACGAGGCCCAGAAGGTAATATTCAAGCAATATCGTGGCTCTGATGAAACAACTAGACTTCACACAATGTAACCCTGGGAGGAAATGAACAGAGGTGATCGGTGAGGGAAGCTTCCATTGCAGCAGAGTCTATATAAGTCTGTGAGGCAGCATACTGATAAAGCATCTGCATCATGCGTCTGTGTTCCTGTTATATTGAGCCTAACAGTCCATGTTTTATCCCTCATGCCCAGTAGGTAACCACAAGGGCATTTGGGTACAAAATGGCCAGTGATCGATGTACCATCCTTCAGCTCTCCAGGCAGACGCTCAATCCAGTAGACCATGGAGGTGGTAATTGTATCATAACTGACGGAAGATATGATACAGTGGATAATGAAGGATGAGCTTAGGCTTTGACCATAAGAATTTTCCTCTTTACAGGCTGCAAGATGGACTAATAGGGTGTTCTTACCGACTGCTAGATGGACAGACAGTGCATTCTTGTCTATGGTGAGGGACCACACATGAAGGCTGTGGACCATCTCAACACCCTCAACTGAACACAGTTCCTGCTTCAGACTGTCATAGTTGATGTCTCTTGGAACCCCTGCAATGACAAATGTTTACCATGTACATACAGACTTAACATACACTGAGCATGTAACTCTGCCTTAGTGCATGGACTTACTCGCTGACTCGAGGAGGATGTGAAGGTTCCTGCTACTTGTTGAAGTCACAGCATTTTGTTTCAGTGTAGTCGTGAGTAGTCTGACATTATTATACACATTATTTAAATAAGAGACCAGGGTGCCGTTGTACAAAGCGATCTTAGCGCTAAGGTGGCNGTAACTCCCATACCTTAACATAGACTTAGGATAGTCTTAACGCTAAAGTTGTTTTGTACAACGGCACCCAGGACCCTATTCTTCTATGGTCAATCCTTCACCACATTCCTCCATTACCTGGCAATACATGTGTCCTCTTTGCAGTGTAGAATATGCTTTTACCAACACATCAGGTCGTGGCCTGCTTCCAGCAAGATAAGACCAATCGGTACTCTGACCAATAAGTGCTCAGGTTACATCTGACCAATGAGTGCTCAGGTTACATTCACATATTACAAATTTCTTGTGCCAACTGTGCACCTTGAGGCCACCTATTCTCTATACTGCTTCAATACCAGCTC
Organism: Haliotis laevigata; assembly: GCA_008038995.1. Taxonomy (NCBI): domain Eukaryota; kingdom Metazoa; phylum Mollusca; class Gastropoda; order Lepetellida; family Haliotidae; genus Haliotis; species Haliotis laevigata. The sequence goes on from VKKT01001199.1 coordinate 80,145, forward strand.
CAGGATGTCATAAGCTTCATGAGCAGAGCATGTTTATACAACAATGAGTTATACAAAAGTTAGTTTTCTCATTTGACTCATTCCTACATCATCGTATCAATCACTGAAGAAGTATCATAGTGTGTACAGGTTTCCTAAGTTCTAACATTTACCTGTATTTTGAATTTTGAAATTCCTTGAATTCTCAAGCAGTGTTTGCACCTGGAATTCAATGACTAAGACAATGTGGTACATTTCACTAAAGGCTGCCCGCAGCTTTACTCAGGCGTACAATATCAGCACTTGAAATATGACCTGCCTACAGTATGACTGACCCCATGATATCAACTCACCTTCCATCATAACCAGCAGCGTGTCACGCAGCACAGCTATCGTGGTGATCAGAACCAACAGAGAAAACAGGAACGTACAGATGGGATCGGCCAGACGGAACCGGTCATCTGACTGGAATGACCCAATAAGAAACAAGACGGTATTCAGCGCTCACCATATATCAATATATTCAAAAAAAATATCACTAAGTAGGTAATGCAAAATGTCCACAGAAATCAATCATTTGTACCAGGTTTTTTTACTTGAGCAGAAGACAAGAGCAGGTAACTCTTATTCTTCAAAGACAAGAAATATCTCATGACTCAGTTTGTGTTCAGTGTATTATAGTAGTGAACAGTCATCTTAACAATGAACATCTAAAACCATGATATTTATTCAAACACGGCCTGCACCAAAGAGGGCTGTGTTTCACGAGCCTACTAAATCTTAAACTTGATTCTTATTTGATAGTATTTTATTTTGGTTGTAATTTCATGATCAATCACTTACCGTAAATTTTATAATAAGAGCAGCAACAAACACTCCAAGGCTTTGAATAATATCTCCTACAACATGAATAAAAGCAGCACGCACATTAATGTTTTTATGTCGATGATTAAGTTCATGAAACTCTTGGATATCTTCATGTTCATCCAGCTCTGTGGTATCATCCAGAACTTGATGCAGAGGTTGGTACTCGCTGCGGTTCCGGTGGGTCTTATGACTGTGACCTGACCCATGGGAATGATTGTGCCCGAAACTGCGGTGAGCTGAGCCGAACTTGCAACATCTCTCTGAATGGAGCACAAAACCCATTCTGGAAACA
>VKKT01001199.1:104110-119206 GCA_008038995.1 Haliotis laevigata
GGAACCTCCATTGCCGTAGACCTTACTGTGGACCTATCCTCACCCCTCGTCATCGGCGTGAATGTCTATTTTGCCCTACAACACCAAAACTGGCGATACAGGCAATGGAGAACTGTTCTGTTCACAGATGAGAGTCGGTACTGCGTATCAACTGCAGATGGCATAACAAGAATATGGCGACGACGTGGCCAGCGTTACTCAGACCAATGTGCTATGGAAAGAGGCTCATGGGGAGGTGCAAGCATCATGGTATAAGGTGGAATAGGCCTGAACCAGATAGTGGGTCTTGCAGTGTTCCAGAATCTTGGTCCAGGGAGAGGCGGCGGCATCACAGCGGTGCGCTACATCAACCAAGCTCTCACACCCCACGTCATACCACATTTCGAACGTCACCAGAACAACATTTTCCAGCATGATAACGCACAGGCCCATACTGCCAGAGCTACATGGGACTTCCTACAGCAGAATGGTGTCAACATTATGCAGCGGGCAGCCCATAGTCCAGATATAAACCGAATTGATCAAATTCAGAGGAGACTGAATAATTTCATACCAAGGCCGAACACAGACGATTTATTGAGCCAGGCCTTTCTCAGAGTGTGGTTCAAGGTGCCAATGGCCTTCATCAATCGATTGGTGCACTCCATGCATATAGACACTGCTGCAGTTATTGCCGCTCGCGGTGGTTATACTAGATACTGAAGTCAAGGGTCTGAATGGACCGCAAACGTTCACGTAATATCTTGGAACTGTGCTGAGTTATTCACCTATGTGTTAAGATATTGTACACAAAAAATGTTTTTGATCCGCTTATTATGTCCATTTCTGTAATGATCTGTTTACAGTGCCTATCTAATTTTGAATTCGTACTGACATATTTTTTTTGCTGCTGAGTATAGATATTGAGTGAAAGCCTTGTGTTGGATACTTGCCCCTGTTGGGCAGATGCTATGTAGCAGACGGCCTTGTGGACTCATTGGCCTGGATACCATACTGTGTTGAGACTTCATTTTAGTAGAAGCCATATTGATTAGGAAGCTAGCTGTGACTTGATGTAATCTCAAACATGCTATTGGACATGATCTTGTTATACACTTGGCAACAGCTGCCATGACCAGATTGTTCAGGTATTCAGGAGTCTACATGGGACTTTACACACAGCAATTACTTTGTGGAAACTTTGTCTGTAACCATGGTAACAGAAAACAAATTCAACATATGAGTATATTTGAAGTTAGACAGCTATCGGGCAATGATCACAGGAACAATATATCTCCTTCTCTAATTATTATATATGTTTGCTTTCAGCATTTGAGAAAATGATTTTTTTCTTGTCCAAGCAAGGCCTTTGTGTATGAATTTTGTTTCCCCGAGGCAAATTCCTGGCAGACTTATCTAATTATATTACAGTTGACACACACCTTCATCAAGATGATTGAAACATGGTGTCAAATACTGGTCAGGGAAACACCTCCACTGTTTCAGAAATAGCTCTGAACTACAGCCATTTATCATCCAATCTTAGTCTCAGTCCTAAACTTGCACAAGTCTCTAAGGTAATAATTCATAGTTTTTAATGATAATTTCTAAAGAAAATATAATCAACAGTCTGGGGTCCTACTGTCTGCCTATCGAGAATTGCCTCTTCAAAGGTAGAATTACTATACCGGTACATCATATTACATGCATTGGCCTAAGCAATCAGTACAGCCTTGGAGCAAGGCTATCTCAGTTCCTGAACTGCAATATTTCCCTACTCCCTAGTAGGGCTGCCCAATATAACCGGTTTACCAGTATTTACCAGTTGAGACATGAAAACGATACGTATTGCAATACACTGATCGAAAACCGGTATTTTGACTTGCATTTGAAAAACTTTGTAACACTCGGAAGTCTTCGGATATTTACTTGTTTCATTTGTGCAAAATATTCTTTACATTTATATTTGGTCATGATTAAAAGTTATACTAAAGCTTCATCAAGCAAGCATTAACTCAACAAGTAGTTTTTTGTTTAAAAATACTTCTCGCAATATATTGCAATACATATCGCAATATATGCTTTTGCATCGCAGTATATCGCAATATGAAAATTCTCTGCAATACCCACCCCTACTCCCTAGTCTCACAGTCCCTGAACCACATTATTTCCACATATATAGTAACAAGCAGAAAAAATGTGACTTTTCACAGACGTAGTTTCAAAATTTATTTACTGATAAATTCAGTTATATTTTTCATACATCCACTCTGGATACTGAAGTTTACACTTATGCAAGTCAAAAGTCTGTTAGTCCACCATTTCTCTTGATGAGCTGCTGAATACGGCGTCCCATGCTGTCAATCAAATTGTCTATGTAGTCCTGGGGTTGGCCCACCCATATTTGACTGATGAGATTATACCACTCAACGCCACTCTTCGGTTCCAACTTTTCTAATTTGTCCTTCATAATCTGCCACACATTTTCAATTGGGTTCAGGTCTGGTGTCATCATGCCGCTGGAAATTTCTGTAGGGTCACGTGACTCGTTTCAAACCAGTTACAGGTGTGTCTTGACTTGTGTACAGGTGCATTGTCCTGTAAAAATTTGAAAGGTATTCCACTCTGTCTTATATGGGATTCCACTATGCCTTCTTGTGTAAGTTGACAGTACTTGCGTGAATCCATCCTTCCTGTAATAGTTAGCAGCGGCATTACCAAGTTTCCCTATACCACCCCAAACCATGACACTGGGTGAGAACTTCGGATACGTTTTGCAGCTACGTCCACCTCTTGACCACCTCTTTCTTGTGATCCTATAAAACTGAAACTCTGATTCGTCTGTAAAAATCACATTTGAAAAGTCTGTACCCTGCATTTCCCTGCACCACTCGAGCCTTTTCTCCAAATGAGCTGTTGTCATTAATGGAACTTTTTCTTCGGCACTCGCTTGACATATCAAGATTGCTTTAAAGATCTTCTGATTGTCCATTCTGATACCGTAGGGGTTCCTTGACTTGACGCCTTCACGGCAATCTGTTTTGCAGACCAGTTTGGGTACGCCGACGTGAGACGCGCAATACGTCGTCTGTCTTTTGCCCCAAGAGTAGCATGACGTCCCGATCCAGCCTGTCGCTCTGTCCCTAACCCTGCATCAAATTTCTTCAAATTTTGGTAAACAGAGGCCCGATGCAGTCTCGTCAGTTTCACAATTCTAGTTACGGATGTAATAACTGCTTCATAATATGCCAAGAGTTGATTTCTGTTGTTTTGTAACGTCATGGCACAGCTTCGGTATTGACTGCTAGAGATCACGTGATCAAGCCATCCCTGAACCCAAGGGAGACAATTCCATACCAACAAGGCAAACTACTGGCGGCTAGAAACAATGTTTTTCGGGTTTTTTGATAGTAGGGTCGAGTCTACAGAATAAAGTTTTTTGTCGCATTTTTTCTGCCCGTTACTATAAGTATAGATTTCATCAGGTTTTGAATCTCCATTCTCACTGGGGCGACAATCTATATGGGTTTATTTGTTACTTTATAAACCTATCTCCGATTTTCTCTGCAGGAAAGTAGGTTCCTTCCAGAATCGGGTAGACCTCTGCCGTGACTTTGCACCGATCATTTCTAAACCTAGGTTTTGAAGTACACGTTTCGAAACCTCATATCAGGTTAAATTTCGACCATTTTATAACCTAGGTTTTGAAATGGTCGTTATTAATCCTGATATGAGGTTTTGAAATGACCATTATTTATGTTTCATACAACTTTGTCTTACTATGACTGATCGTAAAATATCTCATCATTGAAAACTTCCAATATATAGTGGCGATATCTGGTTTCAAACCCCCAACCCTTCGCTCTCCAGCTTGGCGGTTTTATCCACTAGGCTACGAAGGATCGCTGTGAAAAATGAGATTGTTTGTCAGTATGAACCATACAAGCCCCGTCCCTGCTGCTCTCGGGTTTTACAACCCCAACCAAGACCTCGGAGTCGTGTTTTATCCTTTACATCAAACTTATATAGATTCAGAGACCAAACGTTAATCTATGCCAGCTGTGCAGGGGTACTTTAAAAATACCACTTTTACCAACTGTTAACACAACAGATATCTGCATATTTGCATAAAAAAGATCAAGTAAATTAACATGAAAGTTTAGTAATTATAAAATGCCTGCAAACAAATATAGAGGCTAAAAGCAACTGCGTGCATTAAATTATGCAATATGCTGTAGGATATTGTGTACAGATATGCCTGTAGCAAGTACATTTTAACTGAATGCAAGCATCACGTATACAAAAAAAATCTACTGCACTAAAGAACACTGAGACGTGCAACAATGTGTAAAATCTCGCTTAATCCCTATTATGAAGTTACGCAAGGCTATGAGGTTAAGTGTCTCACTTGGTATAGCACATGAATATATGGTAAGAAGTTGTCTGAAACTGCACTTAACTAGAACTAATAAAAAAAAGTGTAGCCATTATCTTTTAGTCTGGAAACCTGACACAATGGGCTAGGCAACAGCTCACATCTACATATACTGCCATCTATTCCATAGTACCATTGAAAATGCGGGGAAGCTCTTAAAGGGGCACTGATCCAGGACTTCAACTCAGCAGTCTAACAGTAACACTGCCATCTAGGTATTGTAACTTATGTTAACCCCTCTGATGAGTGTAAATGGCATTGTGTATTCACTAGTGTTGGGAATTGGTTAAAATCTCATAATTGATGATTGGTTCATTACAACCGATCAATCATTGAAAATAATTGGTTAGCGTCATTTATTAAATTTGTTAATGCACAAAAAATAAAGAAGAAAACATGTAGTTCTTTGGGGTTTTGGGGGGCAAAATTATACATCTTTTCATCTTTAAAGGATGACTAGTATGTTAGGAACCTAAAATTCTTAGAGTCTTTAAGATAAATTCAATCACGAGCTTGTAGTGCTTATGAAATATAATAGACAAAACCAACCTAGTGAAAAGTACTGTTAATGAAAACAAGTGTTCCAGAATTGTTTGAGTTCGATTATGATAAAACATGATCGATTGCTTGGTCGTTTAGTCACTGCGACCAATCTTCGATTATTTCAATTAATCGGACCACCACTAGTATTCACACTTAGGTCTTATTAACTGCCTTGAGAAGATTTGGCAGAGGGGGACAACTGAGCATGACCTAGACTGGGCTACTGTCTATAAGCACGGGAGTCATAAACTTCAGAGCAATGTTTATAGTAATATGCATATATAGATATATATATATTTATTTATATATATATATATAAACACAAAAGGGCACTTGTTAATTAATGTCTTCAACCTCAACATGCAGACAGAAAGCGCTGTTGATGCCCATTGGATGCCGTTATTTCCATGATATTTATAGTCTGATCTTAAAACGAAGTATCCCTGCAGTGCAACATTTTGAATTTCTGATGCAATGATATGATGACTGACATGGTTTTGATCCCATGGCAGTGTTCTGAACTTGATACAGGGATTTACAGGACGCGAATTCCTGCATCTCGTACTCCTGCATCTCGTACTCATACAAATTGACAACGGACGTAACAAAATTTATTAGTGCGTCCACAGGGACTCAGGAAAAGTCCAAAGGTTTTTTGTAAAACTTTCGATCAAGTAACAATAAGTTATCACTGAGTTTGCTACTAGCCGGGTTATGGTATCATTTGCAATTTAATTACTGTAACAATGTGATGAACATGATACACAATACAATAACGGTAACTGAATTACAACAATATTACAACATAGTATTAATAGTAATATTTAAGTGTCTGGGACCCCCATTTTGTTGTCCAGGACCCCTGAAAATTTAGAGTATGAGAACCAGGGACCCTCAAATACAGGACTCAATTTGATTCCCTGTTGATATTTAATTATGTTATGAAATACTGTCAAGCTAATTAACCGGTAGAATAGAACATACCCATTTATTTATTTGAGACCATAATCTAAACCCCATTCTGCCATTGCTAAAATAGACACAAACCATTGAGGTAAATGTGTATCTACAATTGTTTACTTTCTTCTAAGACAGTTCATATTCACAAAACAGCAACGGCCCTGTAGTTTTTCAGGCAACTAAATTGAATACACTACAATGATTACTACACCACTGTTGTCATCCATATTTGGTGGTATAAACCTACACGTTTCTTTGTTGACAATCACTTTTTTAAAATTTATAACAGGAATAATAAGTACATAGTATCAATACCCAGATTACCTGACAAAGGTTCCCATTTGGCATCTCTTGATTCTTGGGTAATTATTCAAACTTATAAATTGAGGTCTTATGTGGCAAGTGTATTACATGTTATGGACTATGTACATGGAAGCTGGCAAGAGAGCTGATTTTCAAAAAAACAATGCTCAAAAAATCAACTGACAATGTATTGATTGATTAATGACCGTTATCTCGCACAGTGGATATGTTGAAAGTGTTTATGAAAGTAAGTTTACTGAAGCAGACGGAATACAGCCGTTAAGCGCCTGTGTGACTGAAAACAACGTCATTTGTTCAAACGATTAGCTGATAATACTTTTACCAATTGCTCACTGTTATTTAACTAAATGTGTTTGTAATAATAGAAACGTGGATATTCTGACAATAGTTGTCATGACTACACTTTCAGCTGACCCATTAGACTTTACACCCATGTGAAACACCTGAAAGTTATGTGACCAGTTAGGAACTGACCACAAGCTATAATATCAGGGAACACACATTGTACATGTTACAATACTAGATTGTTAAACGACATGTGACATCAAACAGGTATCTTTGTCACCTGCAGGTGCAAGGGATATTGTTTCTTTAGGTGGATAATGACAAATATTTAGAGATACATATCTCATTCATTTGTTGCAGCATTGAACAGAATCTTTCACTTCATTTACGCTTTTTTCAGGAGGTTCTTTGATGTGAGACAGACGACACTAAGTTACTGCTTTCACATGCATATTCGTGACATATGCAACTGTGTATGATTCTCTTATAGACAATTCATGAAATGCCTGGATGTTACAGTGAATTGTATAAATTTACTAAAACATCTGACTAAAACAGACTAAATTATCTGTTCCAGAGTGCATACAAACATCGAACAATAGAATAATAACGCTGCGAATATAATCCACAAAAATATATAAACGTCCACTGATGTCTGTTTTCTTTTCAGTCACTGGGAAATGAAACTGTACTTCAAAATGTTTGGAATTGTTACCATGAGAAACCAGATAAGTATATTTACAGTCAATTTGTAAAGTAACTAAAATATTACAAGGTGTTTTTAATTGCCACAAAGATGACTACATTTCATATTTAATGCAAAGATGAAACTGTATTTTATCTTGTGAAGATAGCAGTTCCGCTATCTTATATGCATTCCAGTGGTGCAGCATAGGTCACGAGACTAGTCAAGAATCCAAGGATATCATCCAAGGATATCATCCAGGTATCCAAGGATATCATCCAGGTATCCAAGGACATAAACAAGAACAAAAGCCACATTGCCGAGGAATTGTTCTAGTGACCCTTTAAACGGTCAACCAGTCATATTCCTTTTCAGAAATTAATCTTGGCTTAAGTAATAAACTGAAATCTGACTGGCTCCAGAAGCAACCATCCTTCTTTTGGATTGGGAAGACAAAGATCACAAGACATGACCTATGGAGAAGTTGTCTGACCCCATCACAATTGAGACGAATCACAAAAAATAATTTCATATTGAATTCTTTTGAGTGGTACCGTACTTTACAAACAGTAACACCTTCCAAACACATGCTGTAGCCGATGTGGCCCCAGGCTGTTTCACTTAATCCACTCCAATCACTGAATGATAACTGACAATAATCTACCTATGAATGGTACATTAGAGGCAAGTTGAGGACTTGCCCAGTGAATCAGGTAATATCAGGTCATTATGTATTAAGCAATGTTACACTTTGCTTCAGGATATACTAACTTATCTGCCTATTGGGCCTGGGAATTGGGTGGAAAAGAATTTTTTCTTGCCCCCAATATTAAATATTTGGCCCTAAACAAAAGTATTTCTTTACTGTTAAAAAGTTCTTTCTAATCAATTTCACAGATTATTTTTAAAATACACACTGAGTTGACAGCATACATCATTTGGAATACAGTAAACTATGTCATGAAGTGACAATTATAACAAACTGGATTTTTTGCCCCGACCACTTGTCATGTTTTAGTTGAAATGTGTATAACAAACTGTGGTTTTTCCTCTGAATGTGTTACAACTGTAGTTAATGTCCTGTATATATTTTAGTCTACATAGGTTTCTTGGTATAGATCATTTGCACGTTGTCCAGTTTATAATGACAAATCAATATGCCCTTCTCACCATGCTCACTGAAGTGACCAACTGGAAGACACTATAAATGGCTTTCTCTCCTTAGCAGTCACAAGGTGACAGGGTAATTTTCAGTTGCACTTTGACATTTTGTCAAATACTATGTTCTGATCGAAATAGGGCTGCGCAATATAACCGGTTTACCGGTACTTACCGGTTCAGACATCAAAACGATACGTGTTGCGATACGCTGATCGAAAACCGGTATTTTGACATGCATTCGGAAAACTTCGTAACACTCGGAAATCTTCGGATATTTCCCTTTTTTAAATTGTTCCTTTTCTTGTTTCATTTGTACCAAACATTATTTACATTTTTATTTTGTCATGATTAAAAGTTTTTTATAAAAGCCTAAGCAAGCACTGTGATTTTGTTGTGTTTTTGCTTTATAAATCAAGCATTACCTCGATTATAAGTATTTTTTGTTAAAGAAAACTTCTTGCAATATATTGCAATACATATCGCAATACAAGCTTTCGCATCGCAATGTATCGCAATATGAAAATTCCTTGCAATATCCACCGCTAGATCGAAAGCTTCGAAACTTTTATTTCAACGTCTTGAAACCAGATAAAAGTAAAATCTATACCATTGTCAAACTGCACATGTTGGTCCCACCATCAATATTTTTATCCCAAAGTGCAAATGACAATGATCACATGATGATAGTGACTGGGAAAATGAAATCTCAACCAATCACATCACTCGATGCCCTTATAACCTAGGTTACCCAGCAATCTTAACACTCTCGGACATAGAGAGAGACATGCACATACCATCTATTGTTATTTGAAGTTGATGGTTGTCAGATAAGAGGGTATAACATAAACATCACACATCTGACACTGTTTTAGCTGCTATTTCCTTGTATACATGTCCACATCATTGTGCACATCTCTCACTGATATTCAGATGCTGATGTAATCTGTCTCAGTCCCTCAACAATATTATTTTCCTCCACCCAATCCTCACCGTAATGCAATGGCTCTAAATGAAGCAAGTCTTAATTTTCCATACAGTTCACATTTTGAACCCCAATCCCACTGGGGCGCCTTTTCCATTCGGATGGAGCTAGTTTTTCTGTTAATATACATTTTCAAAGACAAAGCCTTAGTCTAATGGAGATGCTGTGGCTCTAGACCCCATTCCTCAAAGCGATCATAGCGCTACGACAGTTGTAAGTATATGTTAAAGTATGGGAGTTACGATCAACTTAACGCTATGATCGCTTTGAGGAACGGGGTCCTGGTTATTGGGTTATAGTGTGGTCAGATCAATAAATAACAGGAATACTAACTGCAAAATATCATCCCAGCCTCAGAGATTGGGTTTCACTTAAGACAAGTTAGTTAACATTTAGTTACTTTCATATAAGGTTCCCATTTGAGGGACAGCTGAAACATTTGAATACTGGTTCAAGACTACATGCACCTCAAAGGCTAATACAATGATGCTGATGGTGTCATCACTGGTATTAGATCATATTGGGGTGACAACTCATAACTGACAGGATTATTATTTGAAAATATTCATGAACTGCAGTAGCCAGTTATACCTGTAGTTATGCCTGTAGTTATACCTGTAGTATACCTGTAGTTATACTAGTTATACCTGTAGTTATACCTGTAGTTATACCAGTTATACCTGTAGTTATATCTGTAGTATACCTGTAGTTATACCAGTAGTATACCTGTAGTTATACCTGTAGTTAAACCAGTAGTTATACCAGTTATACCTGTAGTTATACCAGTTATACCTGTAGTTATACCTGTAGTTATACCTGTAGTTATACCTGTAGTTATACCTGTAGTATACATTAGCTATAGTTACAGGCATAAGACATAAGGTGTATTTCCTGCCTGTACATGTATCTGCTGGAAAGTCTGACATCTGCTGCTGATATTATGAGAAAGGTAGGATAATTTATGGATGACGATTTCTATTTTATATCATGATGCGGTTTCAGTATAGATACTTCTACCACTGTCAAGCAAGACGGAAGTACTACTGCGAAGAACAGACTTACATACATCCAACAGGTTCTGTATCTATCCCTCTCCTTCATAGGAAAGACGTCTCAGCAATCTCCTGAAGGGGCAACCTGGCATTGGAGCCCGCTTTACCAGCTCTATGCCACTGAAAACTCTACTGAAGGCCATTGACAGGAACACCTTCAAACAACAACCCAAAGATGTCGTCTACAAAATCAGCTGTGACTGTGGTGAAGTCCATGTAGGTGAAAATTCCAGCCCCAAATGTCCAAATCAAAGAACACTTAACACCAACCACCAAATCAGACCGAAAATCGTCCGCCTCAAACCACATCACCAACAAACACAAGTGGGATAATGAAGAAAAATTATCAAAAAACCTCGAAGACTTCACCAAAAAAAACCTGGCAGAATCAGTCAACTCATCCCATCCACTGATAAACAACAGAACACTCCAGCTATCAATGCTAGCTAATCAGCTATGTATACGTTGTTCGTGTACAGTTGGCTCTCTCCAGCTGTTACTGCAATAATGACCAATAGCCATTGCTTTTGTTGTTGTTGTTTATAATACAACTCCTGGACTTCATCTAAAGAAAACTTGCAGAAGCAGTTCAAATCTGCAGACACCAATGAACCCCAATCAACAGAGACTAAGGACATCTCATCTCATCCGGCTGCAATAACCTGATAATACCACACAGCACTCCAACTATCACCATGATCACTGCTATTCAATCTTTAATATCAGCTTTGAGCAGTTGGCTTCCTCCAGACCCTACTGCATTCATTACCAATATCCATTGTCTTTCTTGTTAATCCATTTCATGTGTACCATCATATTGTCTTTATTAATCTAAAATGTGAATCAAACAGATGTTATTATGATTATAGTTTTCAAAGCTGCACTCAGTAATATTCCAGCAATATGGCGGGGTCTGTAAATAATCAAGTCTGGACCAGACAATCCAGTGATCACAATGCTTTACAATTATTTTATGCAGCAGATCATTTATGCTGATTTGGTGAAAATGATAAAAATTCTCACTCAGAGCATGTGTTCTCTATCACTCAGGCTGCGAGTCAACTTTTGCAGCCATCTTGGATTTACTCGAGCAGTATGGTTTTATGCCGCTTTCAGCAGTTTGGTGGCAGGAACCCCCGAATAGGCTTCCCAGTTCCCACAATTTACTCATGTGGGGAATCAAACCCAGGACTTCTGCATGACAAACCACTGTGCTACCCCGCCACTCCTGTTGATGCCAGAAACAATGTAGCTGCGACACTATATTACAACTAATTCACTTCAGGAACTTATTTCATTTGTCGACCACAAAGTGTAAATTGTAATGGCATGGTGAATAGGGCTGCGCAATATAACCGGTTAACCGGTAATTACCAGTTCAGACATGAAAAGGATACGTATTGCGATACGCTGATCGAAAACCAGTATTTTGACTTGCATTCGGAAAACTTCATAACACTCGGAAATCTTCGGATATTTTCTTGTTTCACTTGTGCCAAATATTACTTACATTTTTATTTTGTTATGACTGAAAGTTGTTATTAAAGCATAATCAAGCGCAGTGATTTTGTTGTTTATTTACTCTATAAATCAAGCATTAACTCGATTATAAGTAGTTTTTTGTTTAAGAATACTTCATGCAATATATTGCAATACATATCGCAATATATGCTTTTGCATCGCAATATATCACAATTTGAAAATTCTCAGCAATGCCCACCCCTAATGGTGAATATAAGTTCCTGGTGCCTCTAGCTAGGTCACACCTGGCTATGTTAGAAATAACAATTCCTAAATAACATCTGCTGGCAATGTTTATTATCATGATTACGAGATAGTGACATATTAACTTTCGCAAAAAATGTCTGACCAACACCTGAAGTACATAAAACTCCACACAAGCTTCAAATTCAGATACAATTTGCAAAGTAAATCACTACTACCCAATTAACTTTAAGTCACAAGTGTACGAAAACGGATGAAACATTCCACAAGTGATGTAAATTGTAATATACTGTATATTATCATCTATTAGCCGAATTTTGAGGACCAAAAAATATGTCTGTAGAAGGGGGTCGTCTTATCTATGAGATACAATTTCACGGAAATATTTTTCAGCTCGCCAGTGCCCTGCCATGATGAGGTTACTGATATATCTGCCAGGATGTTTGCCACGATTACAGCGTTAATGTTGTGAATGATGAATAAATTACATATTAACCTGTACGTTTTCATTATTTCAACATATTATTACATATTAGTCATTATGACATTTATCAGCTGTGCACACATTTCCTGGCGATCAAGTTCAAACATGCACAATAATATAGCGGGACTAAATCTGGCGCAGTCATCAGTAAAATATAATACTAGAGTAAAAATAGAGAAGGTATCCATTTCTACTGGAATAAATGTATTTTACAATTCATTATGTACTGATTGAAATCATGCTTCACACACATATGAATCATGTATAAAATAGGCACCACATCACATTAATTAGACATGTATATTATTGTTGAAAGTTTATCATGTATATACAACTTGTTACATACAGAGAGCAGTACACATGAAATAGCATTAAAAGCAATATATTGTATAGAAAGGTTATCTATATTGAATACCCCAACAAATATATCAATAACCAGTGTGAATGATTACTTTGAGTAAATACAAAGAGATATAAAGAATGTTCTGGAGTCCTGTGAACATAGTTTGTACACGTTCAGCACGCATAATGAATGACTCACAAATATAATTAGGGATTCAGAAATTCAAACAATTCAGAGTGCCACCTATCTTACTGAAACAAAAACTGTCTAAGTCCCAGCTGATAGTTATATATAGCTCATGAAGAAATCACATTCACTTTGAAGATGGATCAAAAGAATTCTTGTTGTCAAACTTAAATTTCAAAGAGCACATAAGACGTCTCAAGAAGTGCCCTGTGGTATACTTTCACAAAATGTTCTGGACACTTCTGGAGCTCAGTCATCTTGATTGAACAAGTACATAGTTTCCGTCAAAACCTTTTCATGGTTTAGTACAAACAGTGACAGTAAATGAGTGTCAATGTCAGTGACAAATATAAAAAATATAATCTGAGTCCATTGTCAGTGTAGGAAAGATAGCCCGTCCCAACGTCCCAGACGGATGAATTTTGTGGAGGACGGGTTGAAAAAATATCTAGTCCGTCCTCATGTCGGGTCAATTTTAGCAAACCAATGACACATACATAATGATTATAACCWTTTKGAATATTTACTGCYGAAGGTGTTTTATTTATATTTGGAGGACAGGCTAGATTTTGGCAGGACTGGTAAAAAATTTGACCTGCCAGTCCTGCGGACAGGCTAGATTTTCTACATCTTTCCTACACTGCCATTGTGTCCATAACTGTAATGGGAGGTGGGGTAGCCTAGTGGTTAAAGTGTTCGCTCTTCATGCTCAAGACTCACATTCAATTCCCCTCATGGATTCAATGTGTGAAGCCCGTATCTGGTGTTCCCAGGCAGTGATATTGCTGGAATATTGCTAAAAGCTGTATCATGGAATATTAATTCATAAGAAAATTCATTATTAATTGTAGCCACTACAAGCGATATATTAGGATTCAAATATTGGGAAAGTATAAATATAGAATATTGGTATCATCATGTATCAGTAATAGCTTAGAGAAAGACTCCAGTCAAAAGTAGTAAAACTCATCTCACAGACATACTATTGAAAAAGGTACATGTATAAGTTACGGCTGCACAATTTCACAGATGTTCAAGATAAATCCTAGCCTAAGGTATCAAGGACTCAAAAAACAAAGTTATGACAATTTAATGCACTGCTTTGATAAAATAAACATGTCATCACCTACATTAAAATATACATGTATTATGCAAACACTTCAAATTAGGGTCATTGAGCCATCTATTGTAGCACCATAAATATACAAGCAACAAGTCAACACAATTAGTGCCAGTTAAATTAGGAAGCATCCAGGACATGTGTCAACACACTTGGTTTCCTTTCCAATTTACAAGGAGTCTGTGAGATGTGGTTATTGAAACTGAAAACTCTCACTGAATTATCAAGATCAAATAATTTTCAACTCCATGGAAGATTTTGAAAACAAATTATTGAACAATATCTCAATTGAAACATGTGGTGTCCTTTAATCCGGAATGAACAACAGGTGAAAGTCGTATATGTATGTCACAGTCGCATGTGTATGTCACACACGTTTTGTGTATGTCATATCTGGTTGTGTATATCAGAGTTGTATGTCACAGCTGTATGTCGTATATCAGTCACTGTCATGTGTTTATGTCACACTCATCAAAGGATGATTCCACAGTGTAATTCTTGCATCTCAGTTTGATTCAGCATGCAGGAAGATTGTGTGCCATGATATTAGTTGAATGTTGAATTTAATATAAGCCTCTCTCTTCTCTCTTTCAATTTTCTCACTCACTCACTCACCAGCCAGTGTGAATTAAAGCATGTAATCTATAGCCATGTAATCTATATATATTTATATATTTTAAATATATGATATTTATGCAATGGTCAGTATCGATGATGTCAAATCCTCCATTTTCACGTTGTATTATATGTTGCATGGGAGCGGTGTTAATATAAGTGGGGCGGTGGGGTAGCCTAGTGGTTAAAGCGTTGGCTCGTCACGCCGAAGGCCCGG
>VKKT01001199.1:153078-165725 GCA_008038995.1 Haliotis laevigata
GGGGGTGGAGCCACTGCCGAAGGTTGGGGAGGGGATGGGACCATGGATACAGATGGCGGGGATGGGGGTGGGGCAATTGCTGCAGATGGCGGGGGTGGGGCTGCAACTGCAGGGGGTGTTGGTGCTGATATAGTTGGTGGTGGTCCCAAGGGAGGTTTGTCAGGGGCAGCTCGGTTTACCTGTTCCGAGGCACTGGCAGCAGAATGAACTGAAGATGACAAGAGTCGCGTTCTGGAAGATGGTACCACCTTTGCGACAGGTTTTGTATGCTTTTTCTTGGGGCTTCTGGATGTTGATTTAGAACGACTCCTGAGCTTATCAGATGTTTTTTTCCTCTTTCGTCTTCCCTGATGTTTTCGTGTAGAGTCATCCGAAGATGACTCACTTGTATTGTCCCTACTTCTTGTATTTTCTCTGTAGTGTTTTCTTCTTTGTCTGTCTAGAGAGGCGCGACTTGCAGCAGACAGTAGCAGACTGAGGGATGACATCTCCAGGTCGTCATCTTCATCGGAATGTCGACTCTTCTGAAATATCAATTAGATTTCTGCTATACAAATGGATACAAACATGTTTCGGTTGTAGTTGTCACAGACCTTTCCTTTTTCAACAAATGAACCTGCACAGAAAGGAGTATATTCCACAGAAATATTTGGGTCACGCTACAAGGGAAACACTTGTAAGAATTCTATCATCAGAAGACGAATCTGTCCATGTAAAATTAGCCCTGTTTTAACACATTCGATGTCATTTGAAAGAAGAGTCGTCTGGTGTCAATTTCACAATGTTATGATGCTCTCCTCTATTTACATTGTCCATACTTTGCCTGTCATTATAACACTATGCATACGGGCCGGAGGCTTTATGTACAATAAAACATCTTGATCTCGTGTCATTATAAACTTTTAAATATGTCTACGTGGATTTAGAAGTGTCTGACCTTGTAAAGTGTATATATTAATAGATCTAGCTAGCCACCACATTTTGTCTCCTTACGTTTATAAAGGCCTTCAGTCAAGGACAGTTCAAAAGATTGTTTTTGTTTTTCAAATTTAAGGTAACGTTTAATCTTCTTGTAGTGTTTCTTTGTGGTATATACCAGTGGGTGTTCCGGGTTTAGGTTGGTCCCCAACAAGTAATAAGGCCCGTAAGTAGGTCACGGCCCCTCGCAAGACCTTACTTGTTTAGTACTTCCGGCGACAAACAAGGTTTCATACCTTTTCGAAAGTGTGCCAGAGAAACTGATTTTTTCCAGGTGTTGTCATTGGTTCACACAAAAAGAGGCCCGTACCAGACATGTCATGTGAACGACATTTCTCTCACAACTGATTATGAAGTGAAGAGGATGTTTGTTGAAAATCTGATGTTAGCTCTGTGAAGTCAAATGCAAAGAATATTGGAAGGTATTCCAAGACATTACAACATTCACTCCAAGCAATCCCCTGCCGTCCAGGAGACCCACAAGAAGTAAGCGGTTAGTATTTCCGCGAGATTTGCAACCCACAGAAGGAAACCTGCAACATCAACAAAGTTACAATTCCACAAAGCTACTCGCCTTCCTTCGCTTGGGTTTGGCTGGTTTGCGTCTTGCGTCATTGCCTCTGGATTTGCAATGGCTGAAAGAAAAAGAGACGCAGATACAACCACAAAGTAATTGAGAATAACTATAACACCAAAGAAAACTGTGAAAACATTATGATGGTTCATGGGCAATTTTTATTGTCTAAATAGTATATATCATTTTGTCAAAATTACATCTTACATATAAGTGTAGTTGTTATTTGACAAGACTGAATTATTATGATTTTAGAAGGGTAGAGATATGTTGAAAATAATGTAACCATGTAAAATACATACTTTAATATAAAAGTAACACAACACAGAAAAAAGCAGTGTTAATTGTATTTGTAAACGCCTTTACTACGAGTCAATCTGTCACAGAAAAATGAATCTTACGAATTTGACAGACCTATTGGATAAAATGTCTGCCATTTTACAAACCGAAAGTATCCATCTTCGAGTATCTAAAATATCCAAATGCAGACAAAATGCATTGCCAAATCTTAATTTCGACCACAATGCTAAATTCTTAAATGAACATGAACTTGAGCCTTTGCCAGCAGTGCTCAGAACCACGCGCTCAGGTACGTTATCTACCTTACATGCCTTTTCACAAATTAGTCAAATCACTTTATTCACCCAAAATGGATGTTTCATATTGTTATGCGTTGTATTCGTGATACATTATGACCATGGTGATGTTGTACAAAGCGATCTCCGCGATAAGCCAAGGTGATCGTAACTCCTCCCCTTCCTCAACATAAACATTCGACAGTAAAGGTGAGCCTGTTTGTGGAACGGCAAACGAAGCCTTCAGAGCCGCATTATATATTTTATGTACGCTTCATCAACTTTTCTCCCCCACAGCAACTACATGTGTACTTACATATATATTAGGGTGAGATGAAGCATCAAGAAGAGGAAGATCAAAGCAACACCACCACCTATTAAGATCAATGCCACGTGGTTTTTCACAAAGGTCTCTAGATCTGTAAACAAAAGGCAATGATATACAGTATTTACACTTTCAGCATGGTTGATGAAAAATCATTGTGTCAATGTACTTACAATCGTGTATTCATTAGAAATCGAATGTATTGCTATTTGAACATTACTGTTTATCATATGAACGAAAAATGTACATTTGATCACTATGACTGTTTTACCAATAATATCAACTCAACAAGGGACATTACCAAACAGCTATTGTATACTATTTAATGCCATAATGCCAGTATTACCAGAAAGAATTCCAGTGTGTTTTTCATCCCCTGGGCTTGTTTGATTTCCATTGTTCTGCTTGTGTTCCTTAGTTTGGGGGGTATTCTTTTGTTGAATAGGTTCCTCTTCTTTTGGCACTACAGAACAATAATAGTGAGTCAGTGATTTTTGGTTCAGACAGTTTTCAGCAAATATTACCGTGATAACACAAGAAACTAGCTTCCCACACTGTACCCTTGTACCCAATGTGTTCAAGGTGAGGAGGAAAACTTTAAATACTAGGCCACACCCATTTCCGGAACAATTATAAAATAAAGCCATATGCCAATCAATAAGCCTCGATTTGTGGTAATGACAAACATTCTTGGCCTTTCTCAACACACTTATTAAATAAACATAATCTTGTTTGAGTCCACCATAAAGCGCGGAAAATGCCTAATGGAGGGTGTTTTACATTTTTAAAACTATGTTTTTTCAAAAGTTATCAATTACCAACTTGTGTTTTTCTATTCCTTCAAAGATCAGCAGATGACAACAACCTATGAAAGCTGTGGCTTCCTGTACCTGGCCCAAGTTACCCAGGTAACATAGGGTTAGCATTTTTGGTCATTCCACAGCTGACAAGCCATGACCTGTATTGCACTACATTGATTTAAACTATCCACAAAAAGTATTATGATGATCTGGGACATTATCTACTTTTAGTGTATACCTATACTTCAATGCAAAATCATGCCAAATACACACATTCCACCTCCAAATTCCACTTACTATTTGATCCTACCACATTCCCAGCTAGATGAAGAGTGTCATCATACTCAAGTTTTTCCAAGTCCTAAACAACAAAGCATCAACATATCATGGTTATGTTATTCATATCCCTATCCTCACAATATTAATATATCAATAAATAGCACTGACCTCTAGATAAGAGTAAATGAGATACTTCACACATACTTGGACTGTGTGGAAATTCTTAGGGCAACAACACATATAAGAAGGTACCTTATTCCTACTGTAAATGATTTAATGGCCACATATGAATAAAATGTATATGTCTAGAGACCCTCAATTTGCCACAATATTCAGATGTTAATCCAAGATTATACTGCTAATATCCACTGAATATCTGTACATGTCCTGCTTGCTATCCTAAACCAGCTCTTTAGCCATGTCAGTCCTAAGTAATATGTTACTGTTACTATATTTGTGACTTAGTCTTGTCAGATGGTCTTTGCAATGTGGGCTTTGCCACAGCCATCAAGTATGTGAGGCTTCCAAGAGTCTTAATAAATGTCCATTGTGTAAATAAGGGGAAAAGAATTTCATTGACGGCTAATCATTTTCAAACTGTTTGGACAATATGTCTAAGATCACCAACCTCACAAAGGCCATATGACAGCAAAACTATTATCCATACGACACCTCCATCTGCAATAATCATACAAAACTCAGTTTGAGCTCACAATGTTCACAAAACAGGCGAACTTTTAGACTTCATTATTAATGTGCAACATCCCCCTGGCCCCTTATCCAAAATCCAGAATCCGACCCTGCAAGTACACATGGTTTCACTCCTGGGAACACTTCTGTTGTGGCAATATCACAGGTAAGTATCGTCGGACCATAGTGCTTACTCGAGCTATAACGATGGGTGTTGCGTCACATAGACATGGTAAAATCTTGTATGATGACGTGTGTTTAGGATAAAGTTTTGTTCAGAAGTTAGTGACATATTTTACGATTGTTCATGCGACAATGTTCTCAAGTGAAAAATCCATAAGAAAGGGGATAACAGACACCAGCAGATGACGGCCGCATGCGGGTTGTTTCGGATAGGCTGTACTACTGGACATTCGTGTTCTGAATAGGGTCTTGAGCATAAACAAGAGCATAGATACTAGAATGCCTCCTGTAACAATCATACAGCAACATTATACAGTTTGCGAAGACACTTGAAACACAGAAAATACCTAAGTCTACAATTAGCATTCCCGATTCATGTCGGTATAGAATCTACCTTCCTCAGAGGAGGACGGATCTACAACATTGATACAGCAACAAATTCAATAGCCGAAATAATATGATTTCTTGTTTGAATATATGTATCTCTCAACTCACAAACACGGTAGGAGAAAGGGCTCAGGGGCATTCCAAAATATTGATTAAAACAAAGATTGTCTCGAAGTTGAAAAGTGCGTTTTGGCAGACATGTTTATGAACGCCATTTGTAGAGAAGGACAAGCTCTATTACAGCGCGTGACATCTCCTTCACCTCCGGTAACGTAGGCTTTTGCTGTAAGGAGTTTGACAGGAAGGACGCCAAGGGAGACAATGCTAATTTCTAACGCTTCATACTTCACATCCTGGAGTGGCTTGTCAAGGCATTTATTTCTAAATTGTTGGTTGGTTATTTAAATTTTGAAATAAGATACAACGAAATATATGCACTAAAATGAGTGAGTGTGTAATGAGGCTTCACACATTGTACCCATGTGGGGAATCGAACCCGGATCTTCGGCGTGACGAGCCAACGCCTTAACCACTAGACCACCTCACCGCCACCACTAAAATGAAAACGCATAGCCAGATATGTGGCATGGGAACGTTTTGGCAATCTGGAACGCCCACTTTTACATGCCTTATCATATGATGTTGGCGTGCATCGTTCACGTGGTTCTCATGTGTTTGAAATATATTTCTTCAACAAAAAGAAGAGGATACTCAAAGGTAACAGAGTGGAACAAAATACATTGAGGCACCGAGGTATAGATTGGTGATTATGGTTGGATACAAGGAAAGATATGCAACATGAAACTGGCATTGGCATTGGCCATCCTGTCAATCGCTGGATTGTATACAGAAGAATGCTTCGGTGCAATATCAGAGTTTACAGACCATAGGTGTAACGCTGGCACTAAAGGCAATGTTGGGCCCGAACACTGCGACACTGATATAGCACAGAAACGGTCAACTGACCGAGTCATGTTTCATAAATGGCCGCAGATTCCAGATGGTCAGAGTAGATGGAAGTGTTCGTATCTACCGATCGAGAAAAAACGTCAGCTTTTTTTGCAGTCAATGAGTCCACGTCTGGAAATGGCGGCAATTGTGAATCTGTGTCAAAAAAGATCTGGTGATTTTTGGAAGGAACAACCCGTAACATCGACCACGTTCTCCGCCAAGTCATACTATTCTTGGAAAGGATCCTGTCTCACCAAGATAACGCGAGGCCTTATACGGTCTTGTAAGAGATTTCATGTGAAAGCAAACGTGAACGTCCGATCACCAGACTTATCACAAAAAGGACAAATGTAAGATCCCTTTGACTGTCAAACAAGAGCTTGGCCAGTTCGGAATTAAGGAAACACATGTCGTATTATGGGGAATCACATTTCATGTGACCTGATGTGCTGAACCTGCCTCTGTCGAGTTTAGACGTGTCTTGCTGCCCGTGATAGACAAACACGATACTGACTGACACTTTAAATTCTGCAGATTTAATGTTTTGACTTTCCCACTGATGGTTCATTCAATACCACATCACCCGTGAAGATCCGGGTTAGGATTAGTCTTCAGCAACAAAACTTGTGTAAGATGCGACTAACGGGAGGGATCGGGTGGTCAGGGTCGCTGACTTAGTTGACACATGTTACGGTATCTCATTTACGTAGATCGATGTTCATGCAGTTGATCACTGGATTGTCTGGTCCAGACTCAGTTATTTACAGACCGCCGCCATATAGCTGGACAATTGCTGAGTGCGGCGTTAAACAACCAAACCAAATCATTACCACATCCTTGAAATTATAAACACAACTTTGTCATTCTTGTCACACCTTGTAATGATGGTGTTACTTTATGGCTTTTGAAAACACACCTATCTTCCTTGGTATTTGTCCTGTTTTGTTTCGGTGAAAGGGTTTGTTGGTAACGTTTCTTCCCTTTGTCAGTGTAGTAAAAATACTCGTATTTTCTCAAAATCAAAATCCGTTTTTAATACTTTCCAGTTCCATACATTTCTAATATACAGCCTTTAATTATGTTCGATGAAGCATACATGACCAGCTTGTAATGATGTTAAGGTTGAGGAGCAAAACCTCTTTGAACTTATGGAGGGAAATAATCAGTTTCAAAAGAATGTATAACTTTGTTTTTAAATTGATGTTCTTAGATTTAGATATTATTGCTTGTTGGCACCTATTATTAAAGAATAATTCTGGTGTAGCCTGCCTTCAACACCTTACCTGGAATATTATAGTTTTTTACGAAAAATTCTGGGAGTACTGGGGATTCTGACATTTCACAGTATAGCTCCTGATAAGCTTGTTGAAGATTCTGCATATTTCAATAGGAAGTAAGATCTTATGAACCTCCTTGAAGCATTTGGCAGCAGTACTATTTATGTCCAATCTGTTCCGAAGAGAGGCAGTTGCCAAGTACAAAGGCTGTATTCTTCACGAAAATGTGCAGCAAGATTGGCATTTTATATTGTGAAAATATTGATATTCTCAAGTTATTACCTCATTGTTAAGAGTTGAGAGGGACAAACGCCAATTATAATTAGAGAGCTACAATACACATGGTTAATACTGGTGCCGTAATTCATTGTGAAACAAGAGGGCAAAATAGCCCATTGAACTTGTACTCAAAAGTCGTATAACTTTCACAGTGAATAATTATTTGAAAAGATAATGGTGTTACTGAGTATACTTTGCAAGAAAAGATCCCTAGAAGTCTGTTGCTTGTGTTTGGGTACTACAAAGATGGTCTGTCTAATTGTAATATCAAGCAACAGTTTGTATGGTCTAGACTCACATACATGTATTAACAGGCCATCACAGCAATGACAACATATTTCTGAACAGGGCATTAACATGAACAAACACATAATGACAAAACACACAAACATTTTTTCAGGAAGATGCAATTTTATTGCCAAAATGCTCCACTTGTGACAAAGAGAAGCATAAGAAGCACGGTAAGGTACATAGCATAGATGCAAATGTTGACAGCTTAGATGATGGAGGCAACATGTCAGCCATCAGGTCACAGCACCCATGGGTCATCTCAAACATTACCATGGCATTTAATGTGGATGCAAGAAGTGAATACAGGTGTGGTCTAATGATGATACATTCTTTAAAAAAAGGCTTGAAATATGTTATACAAACATGTTCTTTTCTGTAACTGAAAATTACAATCTCTAAATAGCATGGCAAATTTTGAGACAACCCCCTTTGTGAAGAATGAATTTAGGTACTCAGACATATAAATACTATTCTGTGTTCCAGCTAAACACAGCTGACAGGAAAATATCACATCCCAGCTCTCAAATCTGTACAAAATCCACATTTCAATGGCGCATTTTGAACTTCTACCAGTATCAGAACTACTGCCATGTCACTTCTCACATATCATCTCAAACATACTTCTGAATCCAGACATGGTAGTTCCCTTCCCATTCACATATTTTCAGGAGAAATAAAGAGGGCCGAAAGGATCCTGTTGAGGAGATCAAGGACTGGCCAATCTTCAAACAGGGTCAGGTGACATAGAAATGGTTGTTCAATGCCTATGTTCCCCTTAGTGGCACCTAACTCGCACAAACATTAACAATATTTTGAGATAAAGTGAGTGTCTCTTCTATCATTCTATTTCCCAATTGTAGATACTGTCTCAGATCTCTCCATCCTTTATTATAATTAGTTGCCAGTCCTTTGATAAAATATTAGTTTAATCTTTATTGTTCTCTCAACTGATGACTATAGTCCGTTTGTCTCAAAATTGGACCGATGAATTGCAATTTAACTCAAAAACTAATAAACATAARATACTCAATGAAACACTGATCATAATCAAAATGTCAGACCAACTCTGTGAGGATTTTGCAGAATTTATATCCTAAAAATAAAAAAGTTGTTTAACAAATTATCATTAAAATATTGACACAGGTCACTATTTGTTACGAGGGAGGAGTGCAGAGAAAGAGACTTAATGAGGTTAATGAATCAATAACTTTGTCGGCACTTGTGCACATGCTTCTCTAACACCTGGCTGTCCCTTTCTCTGCACTCCTCCCTCGTAACAAATAGTAAACTGTGTCAACATTTTAATGATAGTTTGTTAAACAACTTTTTAAATTTTAGGACATAAATTCTGCAAACAGTTGCCCTGATGTTTTGATTATGATCAGCGTTTCATTGAGTATTACATGTTTATTAGTTTTCGAGTTACACTGCAATTCATCGGTACAATTTTGAGCCAAACGGACTATAACTTTCACATCCCAAATATTATCTGCATACAGCCTACCTACTATATGCAGCAGTGCAGCTACAGCATTCAAAGACTGAAACTTCATCATCCTTTATTACCTGGAAGTAAACAATAACATCACCTGATTATGACTTAATGAACACGAAAGATAACCAATATTATTGGAAAACTAATTTTAACAATATCTTACTTTGAAATACATAAATCAGAGTATGAAAGTTTTAGATTTAAGACCGACATATGTACATACATTCCAGGTATAATCTAAATGTGAAATACTTCATTTCTGTTGAAGAGACAGTGGTACTGTATATGAATTTCTTTATTGAAAACTGAAAGTACAGTATAGAAATTGACAGTCAGGACTATTTGGACTCTGGTTCAAAATTAAATCTAAAATTTCCTAATGGATCAAACATGTTTACAATTGTTTCCAGACATTGTAAGGGTTGCTTCCATTAGGCAGGTATTCTGAAAAATTACATTATCTTCCAAGATAAGAAACACAAAACATCTTACAACGAGCTTATACAAAGTATCTCTAGAATTACATATCTATCTATTGGTTAACAGTGCTTAATCAATTTTACCTTCTTACAGTCTGCCTCCATTAACATTTATCACAAGGAAAGACAAAACTAAACAAATTATGAAAGCATGATAAAACTAGATATCCCTTCCAGTATTAAGCACTGTAATTTGAAAAAAACCCATTTGAAACTTACCAATGCCACACCATCATATCAACACTTTGATTAAACAGACAAACAATTAGTTTTCACTATACTGTAAATCATGGCACTATGAACTATCCACATGCTTGGGTTGGAAACATTCTCACTGTGGATACATTTCTTTCAAATACATAGAATAACATCAGTGACAAGTACTTCATGATAATTATTATTATACAACATCATTGATATACCTCATGTGTATCAGTTAATAATGAAATGTTTCATGAATCAACATGGTTGTTAATGTGTACAAGATTTACAAAGGACATGTTTATTGTGAACAATCTCACTGATGTAGTTTCTTGTCAGTGGATAAGGTATGTATAATGCACAATGGAATACACATAGCAAACTATTAAAATGCATATGGAAATAAGAAATATGCTTATCAACATATACATTATAATGCATAGACAAACATGTGATACGAATTGTAACACATGCCATTGAAAGCAATAGGCATTATACATAAATAATATTACACGACATCGTTATTAAACCGCTTAGCAGTGGCTGTCAGTTACTCAAAAACAATGATTGACACTATGTGACTAGACTACACATACATGCATCAAATACATAGCCAGCATGTCCCCCTGCCCTTTGCAGGGGGTAAATTAGTTCCATGTTGCAGATACTTCTAGCAATAAACCCTCTACACAAAAGAACAAACAAGGACAATGGGAAGTAGGCATCAATGGTGTTAGTGTACACCAGCCATATATTCATCCTTAAGCTAGTAAACACATCTTTTGTTAAAAAAAGAGAATCAAATTTGAATTTTGAGAAATTATATTTGCATTTGAACTTCAAGCATATTCTTGTTCCTCTCTACTGATTCCTTAATACAATAATCAGATTGTGAAGTAGCCAAATTAATACAGCCCAAAATGTTTAGAAGGACACATGAAGCTATGATGTTCTCATGCAAAAATGAGCTAACTTCATTATTGACCATATTGACATCTCAGCATACTTGAAGAAGGTTTGCAAGCACAATTTTTGTTGCCATATAACACATACTGCTCACTTATACCTAACTCCAGCCAATCAGAGGCTGTGTTTGTCTCCTCTTACAAGCAGGAACAAATTACCAATTTGGTGTGTTCAACCAACAGCTGAGAAAACAATTCACTGGTATCTGAGAAATCAGAAATGAAGACTTCTTGTATTTGGTAAACTTGATAATTACATAAAACCATCTCTATTTGACAGCATTAATGCATCCTGTATAGGATGATTGTTTAGTAATAAAGTAAAAATAACAGTGTACTAATTCAATGAATCTTTGTTGTTGGTATTTTTCCTGCTACTTTTGGAGCAAGCATATCCATGTATCAGATATATAAAAAGAATAAGGGTCATGTTCAGCTTAAAGAATGTGTATCTCCCATCAGTAGTATACACACTTATCATAAGTGTCTTCAATTTGATAAACAAGTAACATAGTTAGGTTTAACCTTTTTAAAAGAAAATCAAATCAATCATTCACATACAATGACTCAGAGTCACAGCATAACAAGCAATAAAACCATAACAAAATGCCTCACTTGATGCTTATAACAGAGGACATTGCAAAATAAACATAAAACAACATGGGATAGACTGAGACTGACACTTGTGGCCAATATATCTCGTACTGCTCCCTTAAAATAATCTCTAACACCATGGAAGTAGAAATTTGTCCTCCAATAACTTAACATTTCACCTGTGATTGGTCATGAAATGAGTGAGGAATGATATATATAGCACTAAGCATGAACAGTGCCTTTTGGAGGACACACTATAACACAAACTTGAGACAAAGAGGATTACCTTGTCAATATTCACCCCTGTCTTTATCTATGCCCTAACAAATCTTCATGGCTAAATTCCTGAATACAAATTGAAAAAAATCATTTGTTTTGCATCAAGGTAGCCAAGAAAAATACATTTTGTTCTGAATGAGATATTTTTTACTATTTTCAATGCTTGCATATGAAAGACTTACCATATTCACTGTAATATGCTTCTTTGTGGCTGAGAAAGGGGGCACTTACAAACAAACATACACAACTTTTACTTGTTTTTGGAGATCTTGAACAAAAAATGCAAATATGGACATTACTGGTATGTACATTTTTCGGGGGTGTTACAAAGATTACTAATAAGAGCATTGCCCTTGCCAAGGCTAATACAGTATTCTGAATACTTGGTGACAAAAATACAATTTGAAAAAGTAGTAGTGCAGGAAAGTCTGAGGAGGAAGAGAAGAAACAGTGTTATGCAGTCAGCAACATAAAAGATGGAACTCCAAATTATTATTTTTCCCATTCATACCTCATTTTCAAGTGACCCAAAAGTTTGAGATATTTTGTGTTGCTTGCCTTGTTATACAGCTGCCTTGTCCAGGAGTCCACTCAGCTGTATCGCTCACTGTGTCCATCGTGATAGACATTTATTTGCACGGTCAGCAAAAGCATAGAATAGCTTATACATATTACACATTCCCAGCCTTTTGATTCACATAGAAATTGCAACTAGCTATCATTTGTTCGTAAGAATAATGGGAAACAATAGTCGCTTATTCCTGCTACGAATATCCAACTTTTAGAGGTTTCATAATGGAATTAGTCCAGACTTGTTCTTTTCTAAAAGGAGCCCCCAAACACATTTTGAAGTAAGTAAAATAAAATATGCTTTGATTGACATATTTTCAAATATTTTTGTTTTTATTTTGTACAGAGTTACATAGTTCTTTATGAAAACTTAACTCTTAACCTCAAACATTCTTCAATTTATTAAGGGGCGTTGGGGTAGCCTAGTGGTTAAAGCGTTGGCTCGTCACGCCGAAGGCCCAGGTTCGATTCCCCA
>VKKT01001199.1:176831-188778 GCA_008038995.1 Haliotis laevigata
GAGGAACTTACAAATGAGGGACTTACACATGAGGAACTTACAAATGAGGGACTTACACATGAGGAACTTACACACGAGGGGGAATTACAAATGAGGAACTTACACATGAGGGACTTACACATGAGGGACTTACACATTAGGAACTTACAAATGAGGGACTTACACATGAGGAACTTACACACGAGGAACTTACACACGAGGAACTTACAAATGAGGGACTTACACATGAGGGACTTACACATGAGGAACTTACACACGAGGAACTTACAAATGAGGGACTTACACATGAGGAACTTACACACGAGGAACTTACAAATGAGGACTTACACATGAGGGGGACTTACACATGAGGAACTTACACACGAGGGGGACTTACAAATGAGGAACTTACACATGAGGAACTTACAAATGAGGGACTTACACATGAGGA
The DNA here is from genome assembly GCA_008038995.1 of Haliotis laevigata. Classification (NCBI taxonomy): domain Eukaryota; kingdom Metazoa; phylum Mollusca; class Gastropoda; order Lepetellida; family Haliotidae; genus Haliotis; species Haliotis laevigata. Next base: position 177,262 of record VKKT01001199.1, read on the forward strand.
ACTTACACACGAGGAACTTACAAATGAGGGACTTACAAATGAGGAACTTACAAATGAGGGACTTACACATGAGGAACTTACAAATGAGGGACTTACACGCACATGGGAGATTAACACACGAGGGACTTACACGCAAGGGACTTATACTCAAGGGACTTACACACAAGATACTTACAAACAAAATACTTACACTGGGAACTTACAACTAACTCATGAGGGTTTTACTCACAAAGAACCTACATATGAGGTACTTATTCACAAGGAAAAGTTAATCTGTATTTCCTAATTTCAAGAAGTCTAATCTGTGTACTACCCATTCTTATGTGAGAAAGAAAATGAATAAATGACCATTTGTGAGATAAATTATTGAAAACAATGATAAATCCCATATCCACCACCTCAGGTCTGTATCACTCAAACAATATGTACAGTTGACATTTATCATTTTGACATCAGTATATGAGCAAACTCTTCTTACTTCAAAACCTACTTTAGTTTTTGTGAACGCTGTTGTGCAAGACTTTAATCTACACTGGTATCACCATGTCTAACAATACATGGCGTCACGACATCTATTTCTGTTTCTGAGACAAACGACACCAGTGAAGACATTGAAGGCATGTCTGATTACTGATGGATGTGGTCCAGCTACACTATACATTAACTCTCCTCTTACACATCATAACATTTCCCTATCTGAAGTTTCTAAAACAAAAATATTTCAAAATTAGTAACTGAACTTGAATCTTTTTCATAAATAACTTCAGTAAAATGATAGGTTTGTTGTTCCAGCTATATGGCGGCGGTCTGGACCAGACAATCCAGTGATCAACTGCATGATCATCAGTCTACACAACTGGGATATGATGACATGTGTCAACCAGTAAAATATGATCACCTATTGTTTCCTGCTGATCAATTTTATTTACTTTTGCATAAGTTGGGATATCAAAGCTGATAGGATTTCTGTTTCATCAGTGATTGTTTGTGCTCAAATTCTATGAAAATATTCCCAGTGATAATTCAGTGTATTTATGAGATTACAGGGCAGTGGGGTAGCTTTGTGGCTAAAGTGTTTGCTTGTCAGACCGATGATCCGTGTTCGATTCCCCACATAATTACAGTGTGTGAAGCCCATTTCTGTTGGGTTATAATATTACTGAAATATTGCTAAAAGCTGCATAAAAGTAACTTACTCACTCACTCTCTGATTACAATGAAACTGAGCCGAATATCTCAACAGCTGTCTCATTAGGCCCACAATTAATTATTAATATTTTCCACCAAACTTTTATGAAACGTAAGTTGGGAGGCATCTTTTTCCTTTGACCAATCAAACTGATGTTTTGGGCATCAGCTGCCAATGGAACAGGTTCGTGTGCAGCATGAATGTACAGCAAGACTATTCATAACGTGCATTTACTATGTGAACGGGCACTACAGTGAGTGAGTGAGTGCGTACATTGTCACGCCACTTTTAGCATAGTCCAGCAATATCGCAGTGGGTGACACCAGAAACAGGTCTCACATATTGTACGTGTGCTGGGAATCGAACCCAGGTCTTCGGCGTGACGAGCCACTAGTGACCTAACCACATGGCTACCCCACCGCACCTGGGCTCCACAGGGATGTGAGGCACAGTGCGCTTTGTACAACAGTAGACTGGGCTGAAATGTAATTAATAATTCATTTTGGTGTAATGGACAACTTATATTTTTAATTTTTATTTTGTTTTAATTCATCACTAATATAACTGTCTACATGGCACACAGCCCACTCCACTGAATAAATATATACATCTGAGACTTCACCTTTACAACATCTACTTCAAGTAAAAATGTAATTTGAAAGATATATCAAAACAAATGTGTCTGACTAAGATAATCTGTTTGTTTGTTGATGGAAGTAATTTAATATTTGGACAAAGAAAATCAAACATAAAGGCAAACTCTATGTACACAAAAATTGCTCTGCATCTTCTTTGTATGATGACTTTAAGTATGTAAGTAGGCAGATGCCATTTGCAACATCAACAATATCAATTTCTGCATTCATTTCATTGTCTGTACTTATGACTGTCCTTTAAACAAGAGAGACAAACAAATAAATCATATCAACAAAGGAGAACATTAGTTTTTATCAATCTAATTATGTGACAGACAATTCTAATCCCATGCATCTCACTAATATCACAGCTGTAACTAAAGTAAACTGAACTTTGTCAACTCAAGCTGGCCTACTACACATATTGTTCCAAAGTGGGGAATCTAACCCTGGTCTTCGGTATAATGAGCAAACGCCTTAACCACTATGCTACCCCACAAACCCTGGGTGAGTGGATGAGTGAGTGAGTGAGTGAGTGAGTGAGTGAGCAAGTATTATCATGGCAAATGCAACCAGAACACTGTTCCAAAGTGGGTGGATGAGTGAGTGTGTGAGTGAGTGAGCAAGTATTATCATGGCAAATGCAACCAGAACACTGTTCCAAAGTGGGTGGATGAGTGAGTGTGTGAGTGAGTGAGCGAGTATTATCATGGCAAATGCCACCAGAACACTGTTCCAAAGTGGGTGGATGAGTGAGTGAGTGAGTGAGCGAGCGAGTATTATCATGGCAAATGCAACCAGAACAGTTCCAAAGTGGGTGGATGAGTGAGTGTGTGAGTGAGTGAGCGAGTATTATCATGGCAAATGCCACCAGAACACTGTTCCAAAGTGGGTGGATGAGTGAGTGTGTGAGTGAGTGAGCAAGTATTATCATTGCAAATGCAACCAGAACACTGTTCCAAAGTGGGTGGATGAGTGAGTGTGTGAGTGAGCGAGCGAGTATTATCATGGCAAATGCCACCAGAACACACACTGTTCCAAAGTGAGGAACCTAACCTGGCTCTTCGGCATAATGAGCAAACACTTTAACCACTAGGCTACCTAACCATCACTCTCAGCAGAGTTACAACAGGGTATTATAAGCATGGTTTATGGGGTATAATCAGCATGGGTATATGTACACAGCCAGCCTCTGACAATCTAATATTCTTCTGCATAAGATAAAAAAAGACATGATGATTTGCAAAATATTAGAAAGTTATCTTGATGTGCCTTCTTCTGAACTTTTACAAAGGACTTTTATTTTGTAAATGTTGCGGTTTATGTAAAGGAATGTGAAGATTAGCTCATTTATCTTTGTTATATAAAATCCACAGATTATAATTAAATCTAACATTTTCTTTTCTGGATGTCATTCACGTGTTTATTTCTTAAAGGTCATAGTATATAGTTTCAAGCAATAATACTTAAGTCCTTTCACCATGTATCCACCTAATGTGGCTGAAAAGTAGCATTTCAACATTGCCTCTCGATACTGATGTTTTAGCGATCCTGTAGTTCAGATTCGAACAAGCAGATTTAGCTTTATCTTTGCTGGTTCAATGATGATTAAGTGTGATCATATGATGAAGTTTTATTAAATATTTAGAGCGCTGGCTACAGGCAAAGGTCAAATCAAGGTTAACCTTTGAAACTTAAACTATGTTTCCATGATTTGATAAATACCAAAATGAGGATTCCAAGCAGGAACCTCTTGAAAATATTGCATTTAATTAATCACACCAATGACATGCATAAATAATCTATATTTCTAATGCATGATATCAACAACCCAGAAAGAGACTCATCTTATACGGTTCTGACTTACCTCCTTTAGTTATGTCTGTGTGCATGTGAGCCAAACCTCTGCAGACTGAGTAGGCCATTTTACAGAGTGTAGGCCAGTCCAACGTGTTATTTTTTAAGTAATTTGTGAGCGAACCAACAGGAACGTATTCCAGTACCAATAAATACTGCATGAGTCCATCCTGGGACAGGCGCTCGTCTGCTCCATAAAATTTCAAGAGATTATCATGTTCCATAAACGGCAGCCTGTAAATATTTCCCTCATTTTGATAATACTGTCGATAATGCGGAGTGTATATTTTGACAGCGACCTCCAAGTCATTGAGCAGGCCCTTCCATACTTCACTGTATCGCCCTTTGCTTATGATGCTGCACATCTTCAAGTCATCGATTTCGAAGCCAGGGGGTGGCTGGGCTTCAATGTGTTGAAGAGGGTCATGGATGACACGTTTGTTTGTGACAAACATTCGATAAATTAAATAAACTATTAAGATAACAAGTGCCACGGAGCAGACTGAGACGAGGGAGATGATAATGGTTTTCTCACGATAGGTTGGGTCAGGAGTCGGGCGAACTGAAAGACAAAAAGTCACATTCATAACAACATACAGATGAGAGTTTCTGTGATGAAAACCATGCCATGCTGTTCTTGTATGTCTACTGCTTAATGCAATCAACAAATTCCAGCTGTAACACAGATATACAACTGTACTTTCAGTAAAGCATTGTGTCAGAGCACTGTAGTTCATCTACATACATAGTTAATTGTTCTAGAGTGAGTGAGTGAGTGTAGTTTTACGCCACCCTCAGCAATATTACAGCTATATGGCGGTGGTATGTAAATAATCCCGTCTGGACCAGACAATCCAGTGATCAACATCATGAGCATCGTTCGACGCAATTGGGATATGATGACATGTGTCAACCAAGTCAGCAAGCCTGACCACCCGAGTTGCCTCTTACGACAAACATGGGTTATTGAAGAACGATTCTAACCCAGATCTTCATTGGTTAATTGCTTTAGAAAAAGATGGCCACTGGACAGTTGCTATCATGACCATTACTCAAATACTACTGACGTAAAATCAGGGAACTAACCAAATGAGGGGGGTAATGATGATAAATTACTGGCTGGCAAATCGATATCTGTTGTGTCCACAATGTTGGGTGATACACACACCACCTTGATGGCATACTGTTCATTAATTTGTACAAGACTGCCTTTGATGTTGTTCACCTGAAGAGCTACAAGATTGCCAGGAGCTGCCCCAAGCTGGGCAATGTTTATGGATGCTTGGGCTGTTGTGTACAATAACACCATGGTCAAGAATTGTTGCCATTGAATACCATTCACTGCTATAATTGCTATGTAAAACCATTTTCATTATATTGTACTCCTCAACAAATGGGGTAAAATAAGCAAGCCTGTTTGTTGCTACAATAAATATAATATTTAGAGAAACAAAATATATTATGCATTTTCTGTCAACTACACTTCGTTTCGATCCGTGAGTAGACGCAATATATATGATTGTGAATTTTTTTAATAATGTGGACCAAAGTTATAATTATTGGCAACTGCCAGTTGTCTGTGTTTGCCGCGATTAGGACCCCATCGCGGGGGTCGACTTATGCACGAAACTTATGTACCATTTTGACACTGATTTTAAGGGTCAAGTTTGGGGGTCGTCTTATCCATGGGGTCGTCTTATAGACGGTAATATACAGTACACTGAAACCCCATAGTGTTATATTGTACACCTCAATGAAAATGAAACCCCCTGGTATTGCATACTTCAACATCAGCTACTTTGCAGCTCTATACTACTATATTATAATGTACCTATCATTGAGGTGTACAGTATAATAGACGTTGGTTGCAATGTAGCTATCATTGAGGTGTACAGTATCATAGACGTTGGTTGCAATGTACCTATCATCGAGGTGTACAAAATATTACCATGGGGTTGCAATGTAACTATCATCGAAGTGTACAGTATAATAGATGTTGGTTGCAATGTAGCTATCATTGAGGTGTGCAGTATAATACAATGGGTTGCAATATAGTTATCGTTGAGGTGTACAATACCATGGGTCTTATCTCATAATACAGAACGCTCAGTCAGGTCTTGTTGAGCCAACACTCCTTAATCTGACAATCAGCTTTATCTGACACTAATGTGAAGAGCCAATTAAATCAAACCTATTTAAGACCTCTTAATCTAACAGTCTTGCTCATCTACTTTACAATTGATAGTTCATTAATAAGTCTTGTTACTCTGACACAGTGATCAGCTAATTCCGTGGACATCTGTGTGCACACAGCCCATAATATGAGTAGAGTTGGTTAGTGGCTACAAAGTGCAACCAATCAGGACTTAATCGCATGTTTAATTTGACAATACCTTTATGAACAAATGCCTTTATTTTGATTTCTGATATACATTTCCCATTGATGATCTGTATCAGAATACACTATTGTCTCAAAAGTATGTACAAAATATATGTACACTTATCTCCTCAGTTATACTAATTTACATTTCACATACTCTGTGGTACCAGGCTCTGGTTCATTTCATCATTAAAGGCACAATGTCACATATTTACGACAATATTTTGGGCTATGTTATATATATTGGGGTATATGCACTGACTTTAGATTCCTGTTGATGCAACAAAAGACTTACGATGGCTTACGACTTGCCTGAATCGATAATTGAAACCTTGAGACGAAAAGCTTCCAAACAGATAAAACTTGCCATATATGGAATGTCAACAATTGCTCTGTACAATGAAAACTGTTGCAGGCGGTGTTGTCGGTGTTTGCCGAACTGGTTTCAATCACAAGTTTCGTAATAGGATATTCGTAGTGGGTGCTACAAGGGACATAACTCTATGGGGTTAGCTTCAAGTAATGTTAGACTGGTAAAGAGCACGAGAGTCGATTTAATGCAATGTTGCATTAATTCATTCAAACTTTTTAATTTAATCTTGTAATCTAAATACGTACAAAAAAAAATGAACAAATTATATGGTAGCTTCCCCCGAGGGCTGATAGTTAGAGAAATGCATTATGTATTTTTAGAGAAATGTGTTGTGACATTGTGCCTTTAAATAATATCTTTCAACAACATGCAAACTCTTACGTGGTATACGGGGCGCTTCTGAGGTGTGCATATCAGGCTTGTAAACATCAGTGACGTTCTCATTACATCTCTCCCCGCCTGAGCAGCAGCAGAACTTGGAGTACGTCTCAGACACTCGCTTGGGAGGGTTGTTGGACCGGCAGGACTTGTCAAAGCATTGGTTCTGGTCTCCAATCCAACATCCTGAAAACAGACAATCATACTTAAACACAGTGAAACTGCTCTAACCTTGTGAAAAGTGATTCTGTCAAGTCTCAGTCTAAAAAGACAAACAGAAATGAACACATCCTTTGGCAGATGACTTGTTTGAAGATACTGAACTACAAGGTTCTGTAGCTCACATATTAAAACAAGCACAGTTGGCCGAAAAATAACTCTAAACCATGTTATGTTATATTTGGGATTACACTTTCTCAGTAAAGTACAGATTCTAGTACTCTTGTTGGCGTGAGTCACACACTCTCCAGGTCAGGCACCTAATCGCAAGCACATAAAGTCAGCCATCTGCCCCACTTTGCCACCACACCATACTTGTCAGAGGGGTACACAAAGTCCATGATCTAGACAACCAGTTGTCCGAATTCTTTTTTGTTGGATGCCACAATGGCTGATTTACATTTGACTGTTTTCTATATGGCATTGCGTAAACCATATCTTCATTGGTACAATGACAAGCTAGTTTACAAATATGTGAATGCTTATCAATATCAGGGCCATTTAGTCAAGGTTAATGTTACCCAAATCTTTCAAAAGTAGGTCACTATCCAAGGAATTTTAATTATAAGTCTAATGATATTTGTAATTAATGATATTTGAGAAAATGAAAGCATGAAGTTATTGGTGAGAATTCCTCTGATACATGTGAAATAAGACCATAGTGAGATATCCTTTGATGTCAACAGTGTTTTGCAATAATCAATAGTAATAATGATGCACCTTCGTTGAACCAACACCTCAGACGTGACCTTGTCCAGAACTGAAACTGACGTGTGAGTGAGTGAGTATAGTTTTACGCCGCACTCAGCAATATTACAGCTTTATGGCGTCGGTCTGTAAATAATCGAGTCTGGACCAGACAATCCAGTGATCAACAGCATGAGCATCGATCTGCGAAATTGGGATGCGATGACATGTGTTAACCAAGTCAGCGAGTCTGACCACCCGATCCCGTTAGTCGCCACTTACGACAAGCATGGGTTACTGAAGATCAATATTCTGACCCAGATCTTCACGCGTAGAAACTGACATGTGATGTTTGTTTATTTGTTGAACACTGCACTCGGCAAAACTGGATGAAGTTTGATGCCTGAAGAGTTCCTCAAAAACTGACAATAATTTAACCATGTTTTGCAAATATGTTACTCATACACCATACATACTTCATCCGTGATAGTTGCACTAAGTTGTGACAATGCACGAAAGTACCGTATATGACCATAGATAAGCTGGTCCTAACTTGACCCTAAAATTAGTATGAAGATGGTATGTTCCAAACCATTAATTTTGTTCATCTTCTCATCGTGATCAGTCTTCAGAAATACAGTGTCACCAAATCCATATTGAATTACGCAAGTAAATCCTGCTGTTACATTATCTTATTCAAAGCAACAACACTCATTTTGCATCCACTCACGCCTCAAAATAAAGTGTAGCAGACAGTAAATGGATATGTACAAATAATTTGTTCGCTATAAGTCACATGGATGAGCACATGTAAACAATTGCATGAAACCACAGCGGTGACAGGTCAAACTGTTCCATACATAAACAAATCTGGCAATACACCAAAGTGCTGCCGCATAACATTAGTTATATTCATAAATATTTTACATTTATTGAGCAAATCCTGCAATTAAAATGACACATTTCAAGAATATATTTCTCTTTGTAAAATAATAGTTCAGAAAATGTTTTTTTCTGCTCACTGCATCCGAAAACATTTGTTTTATACTGTTGGGTTTGTTTTAACTAAATCATACGTGTACAGTTGATTCCTATTTCTGTTTATGAAACAATACACACCGTAATCTTAATCCCAGTATATAATTCAATGCCCAACAAAAACAAATTAGAGCTTGAAAGGTAAATGTCTAGCGATGTTTAATTGTAATTTGACGTCTTCACCGACAAAAGTATTTTTGTCTTGTTTATTTACATGAATCAATACGGTGTCGTTTTCTTACCACCAGAAAATGAGTTCAATGAAAGTGTAACCTATAGATAAGTCGACCACTTTCTACAGACCGTTTGGGGGGGGGGGAACTTCAAAATCTGGCTTACTACGGCCATATATGGTAATATTTTGAATAGTGTTGTATGGCGGCCATGATGAAAGTTCAAAGGCCTGGTAGTGTCAGAGAATAGTTGGAAGATTACATGGCAGATGGATGAAGATAGATACTGCTAAATGACTGAAATAATCATGCTTGAATATTTTATTATCTTTAAAACTCCACCATTGGGGCCTTGTTCCATAATGTAAACTGAGTGCTATGAATGTAGCTCAAAAAACCTAACACACACTTACCGGTATGACAGTTGTAGTGTTACGATCACTTTGTTGAACTTAGGCCCAGATTGTAATATTATTAACCTTTTCAGATAGCATCACACAACCGTGAACAAGGTGTTAGGTAATTTAGCAGGTCATATCAACAGTTTCCTGTTCTCAGAATCAGGACAATATCTAGTCTTCAATAATTCAAACGTCATACACATTTTCCCTTTGATTCAGGTTCGTGGTACCTTTCGAAATGTGTAAATTAGGCTGAGTTTGGACTGTACTCAGACACCAATGATATTGTCTAAATTATTCAAATATGGCACATGCAACTAGCCAGCTCCCAGACCCAAACACAGAAGTTGTCCCTTCCTTCCAGTAATAATCAATATGTGATGATCAGAGCAAAGGGCTGCCTTCTAACAACTGTCTGCGCTTGATCACATTATACCACCAATAAGCTCAATAATATCCTCAAACACAATCTGCTTCACACTGAGGCTCTTTATGAATGCCCATAATAAGCCCTTCAATCATACAGTAATACATTTGCAACAATGTATTACATACACTGTCTCATGGTTCCACTTGAAACCATGTCACATACTTTATGTTTGCTCAAAGCTTGGCATCATTATATCACCCCATCAATGGATCAGGGTGCACTTGACTTTTCATTCTCAACTCCCTTCGGAGTATGTAACCCATGCTGCCTGTAAGGCACCAGGTTAACTGCCACATTACCATCTCATCCTACTGGGCAGCCAATTACTACTGGGCACATTTCGAACAAAGTCACATGTCTGTACCACATTTGTTTGAGTGTACCACATTTGTTTGAGTGTGCGGCAGACAGATATCCTAGAAAGTCTCCAGAGTCCAGCTGACTGGCGCTGCCAGCTATGTGAGGACTCTCCGCAGCCAACATATCTGATTTGTGACTTGTGCTCTCTACACACGACCATGAACAAGGGAAAAACTTCTGTGGTTATGTAACTTCTATATTCTTAAATGATGTCAGCTGCATGATAATGATGTAAGCATCTACACCGAAACGACCCGAGTATCTACACCCAAACGACCCAAGCATCTACACCGATGTTACAACTACATAGCGGTGGTCTGTAAATAATCGAGTCTGGAACAGACAATCCAGTGATCAACTGCATGAGCATCGATTTACGCAATTGGGATACGATGACGTTCGTCAACCAAGTCAGCGAGTACGAGCACCCGATCCCGTTAGTCGCCTCTTACAACAAGCATGGGTTAGTGAAGATCAATTTTAACCCAGATGTCGCCTCTTACAACAAGCATGGGTTACTGAAGATCAGTTTATACCCGTTAGTCACCTCTTACGACAAGCATGGGTTACCTAGGGCCAATTCTAACCCAGATCTTCACGGGTCGATTGGGTGTGGGTAATGTAGAGTGTCTAAAGAGGTGTTACTTGATTGTCTTTGCATGTTACACACTTCCACCCATTACAACAATGAAACAGCATGCATGGGCACTACAATATACAACTTATAAACTATGCACTACTACATCAGGAGAAACACAAAGATGGATGGAATGTTTGACATTAGTATCAAGATAGTATGTTTATTCTGTTCACTGAGTCGTATTTTTGGTGTGACTGTTCTTTGTCTCTACTGATCAATATAAAATAGAGATGCTCTCTTGCACTTAGTGCAATGAGGCTTTTATTTTACTCAAGGGTTTTTCTACAGAATATATCTAGGGCATGTAATTTGATAACTGAAGGGTATTGTGGCCAATTATAAAAAGAAAATTGGGCCAATGAGGCTGTCCACAGCTATCATGGCCAGATATTGTCATCCCTACACCTATCATGACAAGAAAATCAAGACCAGTGAGGCTCTTCACCACTTATATCAAAAGAATATGTCAAGAATAATGAAGCTCTTCCCCACTATCATGGCCAGAAATAGTCAAGACCAGTGAGGCTCCGTACCACTAATATCTCAAGACAGTCAAGACCAATGGAGCTCTGTACCACACATGGTGAAAAATCCCAAAATAATGAGTCTCTCACTACCATCATAACCAGAAGCTGTCAAGACTAACGAGGCTCCCTACCACTAATATCACAAGACAAAGAAACAACCAATCCATCAGGGAGACTCTTCATCACTATTACGTCCAGTAAAAGTCAGAAGTGAGGCTCTCCGTCTCTAC
>VKKT01001199.1:194222-213907 GCA_008038995.1 Haliotis laevigata
TGTTTTTCGACGGTTAAAATGTGTCAATTCGACTCACAAGTTTTCAGCGACACGGTAACGTTGGCCTTGTTTACATTCCCACAATGCAATCGTGGAATGTCGCTTGACTACTCAGCTTCATCTGGATGTACTGATCTAAACTTACGTTGGTAGTAGAAATGCGTCGTTCATATTGCCCCATATGGTTTACGTTAATGACAGATGTAATTAAAATAATTCAGAGAAGATATTTAATCCGAACGTAAACCGTCATCAAACTGTTATCATTTGTTTTTTTCTGTCGTCTTAGCATAGGGGGCAGACATATCAATAGAACAGCACACCAGTTAGCCCTGTGCGAGCATTCTTAATTTAAGTCACCAACACCGTCATTTGTCTTCTGCCTTAAATTAATCGTAATTATCCTTAGAAAGTATTACATTTGGCATCTTAGAAAAGAAATACAGTTCACTCTATCACCATGTATAGTGTAATAAAGCACACTTTCGCCCTGAACTATTACGTCCTCGTACTTTAACTATAATARTTCAGGGCAAAAGTGTGCTTTATTACACTATACATGGTGGTAGAGCGAACTGTATTTCTTAAATAGGTAGAGCATTTGACCTTAAATTTCATATTTCCTTATCATATCACTATTTCACAAAAATACTTAGTATGATAATAAATATGAAAATAATGCAAACAAATGAGTCAGGCATTTCCTTATTTCAAGGTGTCATGCAAAATGATTTGGGAAACAATTGTGGGATCACCTGACAAAAAAAAGCTTGTAAATACATTCATATCTCTACTTCCAGTTGACCAGCTGACATTTCTGATTTGTATCTGAATTTTAAATTCACAGAAAATATTTAGCTGAAGAAACATTGGAATAATTAATACTTCTTCCAGCCTGGCAATATGAAGTCCATGGAAAGATCAAAATAGAAATATGCACAAGTCTACAGCATGGTATAAAACCTATTATCTACCAGAGGGTTCATGATGATTGTTTCCCACCAGATCACTTTATAGTGAGCACTGCAATAACACTCCTGCAAAATGTGCCAAAGAATGTTATCCAATCCTAAAAGGATCCAACAAAACGTGGCTTCTGGTATTTCATGTAATGAACTGAAATGGTCTGCAAAGAGTTAATATTCTCTTTTGACTTATCACCATTGCAATCAGCCATTCTAGGCCTATCTAGCGACTTCACTAGGTCTCCCCCATAAAGCAGTGCTGTGTTTACAATCAAGAAGGTACAAGCCCAAACACACTATGGACCAAGTCACTGAAGCCTCAAATTTTTTAGATGGCAGGAACTGAGGGGTCTTTGTACAGATTTGGGGAATCACGGAGAGTTTGCATGATAAGCCGCAATTTTAAACGCCATGTCAGCGCCCTCTGTCAGGCGAGACCGTCAGGCTGTCAACGCAACATCTGAAAAACTTCAAGTTTGTACGAAAAATCAATTAAATATTATTTTTCTGCTGTTTGAATGAAGCGATAAGCTAGCAAAGCATAAAGCAGGTCTATCGTTAGAACACAATGCCAACCCTTGATAAAATGTTTTTTCATGATGTAGAAAATATTTCTTATCTGGATGTAAACTTTATCGCCCAGCATGCCATGTTGTTGCTCTCAGTCAGTAGCAGACAAACAGTAAACATTCTCGCATTTTTATTACATTAATCTTGGAGAAAATATTAAACAATTTTTTTATGTGCTGGTAGAAAAAGATTCTTGAACTTTAAGTTCCATAACCTATGCAACATTTTCAAACATGTATATTTGAAAGAAAAACAAATTTTGGGTTAGATTGTGTATGTTATTTGGACACTGAGTGCTCAAAGCTGCACGACATCTGCAGCAGAGTCATAATTCTTGGTAAAAAACGAGCACAACTCAAAACTGTTGACAGCATTATGGATAACTCAAAATGTTTCAAATGTTGATTTATCTTGTTTGAGGGCAGACTGTTATCCGATATAGACATGTACATGATATGTCATATCGCAATGTTGATATGAGGCAAATGAATCCCAGCTTGGTACCAATTAATGTCCATTAACCATACCACAGAACCTAGATACACAAATGGATGCATATACATTAAAATAAAATTACCACTTGCCTAAACCACCTCCATGGTCCAGTGGAGACAGTGTCTGCCCTGAGGGTGACAGGTTGGTGGTTTGATCCCTGACTGCATCACACCAAAGGATGGCTACCTGGCCTGGTTCTCAGGATTAAAGGGTTTAAACAAGGACTGGTTGGCTCAGCACCTGAATACTGTGTCTGAATAGGGTATCAATGTTGAAAGACACCATCATACCTTAGTGTGGACTCAAACTATAAATCTGGAAAAAGATTTGTACTAGAACAAGCAGCCACAGAGACATATATGCTCATCGCTAGATACGTCCATAAATCTTGGACACAATGTTCAACCCTATTGCACCTCAATGCTATAAGTGGGGTAGCCTAGTGGTCAAAGGGTTTGCCTGTCATGCCGAATCTAAACCAGGTTTGATTCTCCAAATGGGTACAAATGTGTGAAGTCCATTTCTGGTGTTCCCTGCCCTGATCTTGCTAAACTCACTCACCCACTCATGCTATAGGCCTATCTAATGGCTTCATGTCTTATTCCACAGTTGTAAGGCATTCAGAACTTCCATGTGACATACTCATTTATACATTATTCCTGTTGCGGCTATGTAAAACAGTGACGTCAGTGAATGCTGGTTTATGAGTCGGTGATCTTGAAGAATGGCAGTCACAAATGATATAGTCTAGGCTGGATAAAAAAAATGTTATAATCAACTGATCCCCATTGGCCGACAGCAGCATGGATTATTCAGAAGCTATTTGACCCCTAAATTACTGTGCACATGACAGCAGCACCGTAGAATGTGACGACCTCACAATATAACAGATGATGTTACATGCGTCCATGATTACTTATTACACCTGGTTCACAGCAGGTGCAAATTACACAACTAAATCAAACCAGAAAAATCATCATCCAGCCTAATATCTTATTAATTATCGTATCCATTTTGTTAGCCTATGAAGTTTACATGGAATTAGAAAAAATATAGCACTTGCCAGAAAAGTATTCAAGTGCATTGACTAATTCAGGTATCTCCCAGGTACCCATTCACTGCTTGGTGAACAGAGACCCAATTTTGAACTAAGTCATTTAGCTAACTTGATACACCCACACGTGTTTCCTGTTCTTCAGAGTAGGGCAGGGCCAACCAGTCACCAATCCAACTTGTCTCTGTAACAGACAGTGCTTAACTTCACCTAATTTGAGACTTGAGCACACGACCATGAGATCAATGGTGCATAAGCATGCAAGCCTTATACAAACACAACATACGCACACATATTTGGGAGGTCATTATCTTCAGCAAAACCTCTTGTTTACATTTTATTGGGCACCATTGACCTGTGCTAGCAGAGATAAGTCTTAACTCAACATATGTGTCAGATGCACAAGATTGAAAAACATTTTAATGTATGTCTGTAGCATTGCACAGCAAATTCACACATCCAGCTGTTATCCTACTGATCTGAACAGGGTCTCAATGGACTTCCATATGTATACACATCTACAGAGAGAACTAACTATGTAGTTTGTGTATGTCCAGAGATATTTTGCATTTGTCTAATTTGTATATTTTAACTTTGGGAAAATACATGCTGATTTAACCCAAGACATACTCCTTGCCTCACAGCTTTCCTTGCTAAGGGGGCGGTGTTGTCACCTACTGATTAAAGCGTTCACTCGTCATGCTGAAGACCTGTGTGTGAGTCCCCACATGGGTACAATGTGCGAAGACCATTTCTAGTGTCCCCCGTCATGATATCGCTGAAATATTGCTAAAAACAGTGTAAAACTAAAGTAACTCACTAGTGTTGGGAATTAGTTAAAATCTCATAATTGATGATTGGTACATTAAAACCACTAATTCATCAAAAATAATTGGTTAACGCCATTTATCAAATGTTCCTGTTAATGCACATTAAAAGACCCATTGTAGTTCTTTATCTGCAAATTGCACAAAATGCATTTGCAAATTTCACATCCAACTTGAAAGGATGCAACTTACATCTTTGAATGGTGACTAATAGGAACATAAACTTCCTGGAGTCTTTAAGATAAATTAAGTCATGACTTGGAACGAGCTCGTAGTGCTTATGAAGCATAACACAGACAAACACAACCTTGTGCAGAATATTAATGCAAACAAGTGTTCCTAATGTGTTATGAGAAAACATGATCGACTGCTTGATCATATAGTCACTGCGACCAATCTTATTTCAATTAATCGTAACACCACTAGAACTCACTCACTCCTTGCTAAGTGTTGTTGTAATATGTGACATGATGAGAGAGTGAGTCAATTTGATCTCACACCACTTTGAACAACATCTGAATCATAAAACAGTGTGTAAGTTTGGGCTAGTAGGAAACACAGAAGTGATAAAGTCTGATATAGTTTAACCCATGGTCAAGCACATTCTTTCATCCCAAATGGACACAACACTTTTCATAATGATAGTGTTGCATCATGTGACTGGTGTTCACACCATTAACCACTGGACAAAAATTCCCACAGGCTAAAAAACGAAGCCAGACATATCTGCTGTGCATCTATGTTATCTAAGAAGAAATTCTGACCGATAAACTTTGTTTAACCGGCATTGAGATAAAACTTTGCACTTGGGCATGAAAACATCAATAATATGGGTAGTGTAATATTTAAATGTCACCCAGTTTGTGCAGAGGCAAGGGAATCTGTTATGGCTCAACACTGTCACTGATAGAGCGAGAGTCTGCTCACTGATAAATAAGGAACACTGGTTGCTGTGTTGTCATGGCGTCAGACGGCTCTGTTGTCATGGCATCAGACATTTCCATCGGCATGGTGTCATCATTTTGTAGACTGATAATCATGGATCATCTTGCCCTGTTTAAATGACTATACTTCATGATACTCATTGTTTATTTATTGAAACCACATGACAAGTATATCTGAAGTTAATTTGAGACATGAAAACTTTCATACCAGAGTAAGTAAGTGAGTGAGTGAGTGTCGATAGTATCCTGGCCCTTGCCATCAGATAAGTACTCTTATCACATTCAAACCAGTTAATTCGCAACACATTAATAACTATGCTTGCGTTCTATATAGACCTGGCAGACATTACACTTAATGGCTATTATTATCCTCTTAATGCCCATACAATGTTTATTAATGCAAACTTGTTCTCGTCACTATATGGCTGGAATAATGCCGATGTGACGCAAAACCCAACTCAACTCAACTCAAACATTAATAGCACACAGATTAACTCCGTTATTTTATCAGTGTGTCAATGAATAAATAGATCGTTATTAATAATTTCAAAAGTTACATATATCCCTAACTATTTTTGACCAGTACAGATTGCCTAAAAAAACAGAAAATTTCAACATTACACGACATAATTTCTTTGACATTGCATATGAGCTGATTGTCATATTGCAACAATCACGTAAGTGCTACTAATCCTTGAAAAAACCCATAGTTGTCTTGGTATACTTTGATTTGTAAAGGTCATGTTTGTAGTTGTATGAACTACTTTTCTGTATATATTTTGTTTTAACGATCTAAACATAAAGACAACAGCTGAATATTGCTTACAATACACAGATGGATAATCGGAGCTTAGTGATCGATCAATCATTGATTGTAATAATAACCCCATCACAAAACTTATGTGGGCGCAAAACTAATTTTATATGAATATCGATTCGTCTCCCAAGGCATCAATAATTGCTGACACAAGCACTAAAAAGACCACAGGAAGACTTATGTCTTGATTGCTAATTGGTTGATTTCAAACAGACACTGTTCCATTGTTCACAATAACTGGTAACATTCACAGTACAAACCCATTTGATTGTCTGTATCTCACACATCAAAACACCCTCTGAAAGAAGTAACTTGAACAGCTGACGGCCATTTCTGCTTCATTCTAAATTACCAGCAAAATCTCTATCACTGAATATCAGATAATGCTGCATAAGAAAAAATATATTTGAAATTGCAAATCATCCAATCTTGAAATGTTTTATTGAAAAATTAAAATTTTAATCAAATATTTTTTTATTTCCTGCTTATTCACCTGTAGCATGGGTGGCCCTGTGGTCTGAGCTGCAGCAGTTCTTATGTAGAGTTGTGTCCCCTGGGCATGCCAGAAACCTGTGATTATGGGTTTGAATCCCAGTTCCCAATGATGTTTCTAGGTATGTCAGCACCATACCCATACTCAGGGTATTCACCAAAGTTAGCTGTCTGAGACCTGCACCACGTCAGGCTATCTTCACAAACTAAGTGAACTATAAACTGTAAAAATACATATATACATCACACATAGGAAAAAGCCATTTTCTCCCAGTCTAATAGCCACAAATACGGGGCAGAACATGTTACACAGAAAATGTTGAACCACTTTTTCAGCTCTATTTTCCCATTATTGGTGTGCAGATGTTATCATTGTAACTATGGTAATGTATACCATTTATTATGCAACTGGCACTGACGTTTCCAAGAAGTGGTCTTGTCATCAGTTCCTGTGGTCTGTCCTGTGATCCTGAAGGAAGGTATTCTCAACTTACAATTCACAATAACACACCCAGTCAAAACACATGAGATGTTCTCTGTAACCAATGTTATTTATTTTTAAGACTCAAAAGTTCAAGCTAACATATGTTTATTTTGGAAGACTTGGGCACACTCAATTGCCATCGAAATGCCATACTTTCATTATTCACCCCCAGCAGCAAGACATGATCATTTTTGCAAGAAACATGCTGCTTCCATTAGTATTTTCTGACTTTGAATTTATCATGGACAGGAATTCTTGAGTTGTTTACATGAAATATCATCCTCATAAGAAATACATAACTGAGAAAGATTTTTCTCATATGTACACATATATTCAAAATAAGAGTTCTTTGGCATGTGTGATCCAAAATATTAAAATATAAACAGCTGACACCAAGCAATGTCAAGATCAAAAATGTTTACGTGAAATGTTTATCAGGATATTTATTGTACTATGAAACATACTGTATGGTAACTTTGCAGCAGCATCTCAGCCACAATAACAAGGGAGCAAATTGACCACAACCATCTAACAAGCCCAATTAGTGTCAACATATTGAGCAATACCCAACATAAAATGTCTGTAATTGTACGAACCCCTAGGATACCTTACAGATTAATAAGACTTGTCTGGGCAGGCTGATGCTAATTTCCTATCATGTAATATTCAACCATCATCTTCACAATAGTTTGAGAACATAGCATGGTTTTTACACAAGGTAGGCAATAGTGTAGCCATATTACAGGTCTACAACTCATCATGTCACAAGTGGTCTACAGTATTGGGATACGAATCGTATCGCACCCACATAATGGAGATATGTAATGCAGTCTCACCGTATTGCTACATATCTGTTTAAGACTAGCATGCGTATGGAGGACAATGATTGTGTCCTCAAATACCCAACGATAAAATCTTGTATTACCCTATACCCTACTGCAAATGAACAATGAAAACGAAAGATGTCATTTTGGAATTTCAATGAATAAACAGAAGCTAAAGTTAAGCATATAAGACTACAAAGAAATATTCTTCAACTTCACCATATGTCTCTAATCGCTGATGTTTGCTTCAGTAGATATAAACTTTCAAAATGTCTTCCCCAATCCCTTTCCCAAGTGGGACATTCAGTACATTTGTAATTGCTTCATGGAAACAAATTTCATCTTAATAACCTAATCAACGTGTTTAATTCCCCTTTGGCATCATCACCAGAGCTATTTTTTTTTTTTCAAAAATATTTTATTGGCTCTGTCGGCCATATATCAAGACATTGTCGTGAAACTGTAACACATATTACTTTCGCACATAAAAACTAGCCCCATTTCAGACACATATTTGTATCGATCCACAACTAATCTTTCGTCTTATTTTAAATGGGAAAAAATGCCAGTTACAGACTCCCATAAGCACCCAAGGCTGCGCTTTTAATGTTAGAATAGCACAGGGTATCGTGAGTCTGACGTCTTGTTTAAAAGCCTGAGAGAGGCGAGAAGTATATTTCAATGGCTCAGTCACCATCAAGCTTCGGGGATGTTCTGCCTTCATACCACACACAACAAAAAGTCATGGATTTTTTTTCCATCTTGGGGCAGCAATCAGCAAACTGATGGCGACAAACCTACAGCCGTTTGGAGCCAGACTTATTGATCTGAGTAAAGAAAATTATTATGTCTTGTTTCCAAAATGTCCAAGCGTAAACTTGAGATTTAGGTCAGCCCCTTCCATAACATGCAATGGCAACAAAATTTCCAGAAAATGTATGATAGACATAATTTGAATTAAAGCATAGCTTGTTTAGAAATTGCTTTATTTGATGGGATATTTCACAAGATAATTAAGGACACACACTTTTCAAATCTGATATGGATGAGAGTAATTACTGCAATCAACATCAGATTCAGTTTCAACCTTTTGGTCAGGCTTATTTCAAAATAATGTTAAACATAAGGAAATGAAGAACAAAAAGTGTAATCATGTTCTGTTCATGTTCAATATGCAGTTCTAGAAACATGATATTCTGCTATTCAAGAACATGTAAGCTATGTTACCGAAATCTGTATGCCACAGTCCGAACATAGCAAAACCTCATTATAACACACCCCTTCTACATATTATAAGATAGCAACCTGAAATCTTGAATTAGGAAGTTAGAAACAGGCTATAAGTGGATACATCCCTCCTGTGGGATAAACCTTTATTCACATGTCTGTAGACAGGAGTATCAAGTAATACCCCACTGACCACTAGGGTGGAAATGCAAGTCTCCTCGGAATGGTAAAGTAACACTGAAACCATGGACCAGATAACAAATATTAGATTCTAGGTCCTAATATTCGGAAACCCCTGAAAGCGAACCAC
Organism: Haliotis laevigata; assembly: GCA_008038995.1. Lineage (NCBI taxonomy): Eukaryota > Metazoa > Mollusca > Gastropoda > Lepetellida > Haliotidae > Haliotis > Haliotis laevigata. Next base: position 203,232 of record VKKT01001199.1, read on the forward strand.
AAAAAGTGGTAACTGGTTTAACAGCATAATCGAAATTAACTGATTTTCATAAATAAAGAAGCTGAACCATCAAAAGCACTGTTTACAACTTACAAATGCCAGTGGTCTGCCCACATGTTATGCTACTTAAAAAGGATAAAGGACCTGACTTGTTCATATGACTACAGTTGATCTGTCATGGCTATGACAAATAAGATTTAGTTAGATGAAAAATTGCAGTGTACCATGAGGTTTGCTATTAAAATCAATCAGGTGTTCCTGAACTTCTTTAGAGAGTGATAAACAATCACCAAAGCAGGATGACTTATGTGGTAGGCATTGCCGAAAATCGTTGGAAAAATTCAACAGTGATCTTTTAAGCTAAATGAGATGAGATAGTTTTTGCTTTTATTGTCTGAGAAGAACTATTATTCATCGATATCTTAGCAGTACTTCAGATGAAATATTCCACTGCAAAATACACTTGCCAAATATCTGACTAAATTATTTTCCAAAAATTATGGAGTGTCACCTCAACTTAAGGCCTACAAAAAAATATTGATGAGTAGACTACAAGTAATTACAAAATGCAAAACATCATGCTAGTTTAGATAGCTATCGAGGATCCATGGAGGGCAAACAGGCTGTCTCCATTGAAAGGAGTAAGTATTAGCAGCTGGCATAATGTTTACATCTATAACAAATCGCTTCCCAGTCAGATTAAATTTGGCGACTGCATATCAAAGATAAGCCTGACCCTTGGGTTGGCACCAAGGACTACCACGCCATCCATCACCTTTCGGGAGTGGTGGGGATAAACAAACCCACGTTAATGTTATCAGATACTGCTTCTTTTGTTGCTAAGATTTCTAATTAAAACATTTAGTGTTTTGGGGGGAAAGTATTAAGATTTATAAAAACAATCTGCTGATGGTAAATATGATCTGTAGAAGTCCTGAGTATACTGAAAAAGTACTGCATTACGAGTCATATCTCTCATGTACATCTTGTAATTCAGCCCAGTTAGATGCCCTGACCATATCTTCCACGTGTATATTCCAACCCAGTACGGGAAACTATAACAATATAGCTCCAGTGTATATTACCATAATAAAAATCTCATAAATGTAAAATATAATCTGGAAATGCAGTACATAGATACTAATAGTATCTCTGATGTTCTTGTTGTAATTCAGTCCAGCATGTAACACCAAAAACAGTAACTGCCATATGCATATTATTACCCAGGTTTACACAAGTGTTTCATACCATAAAATACACACGCATAGAATGATAGCAATTACAAACCTTATTCAGATATTTCAGACAAAATGTGGTAGTTTCTGTAAATTTTGAAAAATATCATTTATCAAAAATATTCTAAAGATACCAATTAAATACAAAAACATTTTGTCATGATTTGAATATAAATTTGGAAGGTCATCATCATCATCATCATCATCATCATCATCATCATCATCATCATCATCATCATAACCTACATCACATTTTCTGTGTGCTGAATATTCTTCTGTGACTATGAGTGAGGCTTGTCTTATAGTAGCAGTAGCACAATAGCAACAGCAGTAGCAGTCAGTTGAAGCCTGACTAACGGCTACATGGACCTGCAGACTGGGGATACTTGTTTAAATGAACGTATGACACAAGAAGCTGTGTGATAATGCAGTTATAGGATAGCAGCAGCCATGATGCAATCTCTGTGAGCAGCTCCCATCATCTGCTTGGTGAATGCAACAAGCTTACACATGCCGTGATTCAGATCTGCATATTGGTCACCAGGCACGAGGGTGACAATGTGACCCAAACAGCAAGGAAACCAAATAATAGTACCTAAATCTTGACAATACCATTATCTACCCTGGTGGAAAACTGAAACAATCATCTTACCACATCTCCCCTGCAGACATTTTTTACAAGTATTTGGTGAGCAATGAGACATAAAATATGGAATAAAGTAAGGTTAGGTTACCCTAGACACCCTCATTTATTGATTCTCCTCTAGATCAATGTTAACAGCGCTGCACTGTGCCCTCACTGCAGACCTGTCAACCACTTTACCTCCATGACCAGACAGGGAAGTGCACTGGCCAAACAAACTGCAGCAAAATTATACATAAAATCATCAATTTCTTCTTATCAGACAAGCCCTTGTATTTACTGAAATTATTCCTTTTTTTGTCCCTGGTATTGTAAAAAAATCTCTTTGATAATCCTTCTGACATTTTCAAATCTTTATGATCAGGGCAACTGACACAGGCAGATCAGATGTCGCGTGATTACGGTGTCCTTATGATGGAAACAGTCCTGCTTCTGCCTTTCAGATCATATTCAGAAATTCATGATATACACTAAAATACACATGTGGTGTGTGTACAAAGAAATCATTCATATTTCACGCCTTGTCCTCCCAACCTACCCCTCATTGTCAGTCTGACATGGCTCCTGTAGTCTGTCTCACAGTCCCTGAACCACATTATTTTCCCTACTGCCTCGCCTTCCCTGTAATGCTAAAGCCCCAAATGAAGCAAGTCTAGATTTCCCCTGAATCTCCCAACTCACTGGGGCTCTTTTTCAATTAAGTGGGTTTATTTGTTACTATCAAAATTATATATATTCAAGGACCAAGCGTTATTCTATGACTCAAGAAGCTTGGCTTCATTACAGGTTAGGCTTAAATCTGTGTGTAAGAGGTGCTTAGGGGCACGTAAACTGAACACAGCAAATTTGCAGATCTTGTGCTTATGGGTTTTCTTAATCATTAATACTTGACCAAATTAACTTTGAAATATAGAAGTATTTAAATGCTGTAAAACAGGCAATAAAAACTGATAGCCTAAATCCTACTCTTTTAGGAAAAAAGGTTAAAATGGGTGCCTAGTGTTTGTTACAGTGATCAACTTCAATGACTGGGACATCAAGTTGGTCTGCTTCTGCCTCGAACTTTATCCACATATTACCCAGCTTCAATGTCTCCTCGTCCATTTGAAAATTGTGTCCACAACTTCTGCTAAGATGTAGTAACAACATAGTTGTCAAGTGATATATCTTTGAGAGATATTCTATGATTGGAATCGGGCACAAGATTATATTATGGATAGACACCAAGCCTACATATTAGCTCATGAGAACTTTGTTATGCAATGCTGAACCAAGTGGCCAGGGAAAGCTATGGTAGCGCTACGACTGTCGTACCTCCTATACTGAAACATAGACTTACGACAGTCGTAGCCCTACGACTTTCGTACCTCCTATAATGTAACATAGAATTACGACAGTCATAACGCTACGACTGTCGTACCTCCTATAATGTAACATAGACTTACGACAGTCATAGCGCTACGACTGTCGTACCTCCTATAATGAAACATAGACTTTCGACCGTCGTAGAGCTACATTAGCTTCTCAAACGGGGCCCAGGTGATATACATCATCAACCATCAGATCCCCATTTTAGCCAGGTGTTACGACAGATATCTGGCACCAACCACATCATCATCATTTCTGCCAGGTGTTATGACAGATATACAGTATCGACCACCAGATGCCCATTTTAGCCAGGTGTTACGACAGATATCTGGCCGAATTACATCATCATCATTTCAGCCAGGTGTTACAACAGATATACATGTAGCACCATCCGCCACATTCCCATTTCAGCCAGGTGTTATAACAGATGAACATCATCATTGGACCTCCATTCAGTCAGGCATTACAACAGATATACAGCATATTGGGCACTGGGGACCTACTTTACCCTGGAAGTGAGACAAGCATGGGGTGGTTGCAAGGTGAGTGAGTGAGTTTGATTTTACATCGCATTTAGAAATATTCCAGCAATATCACGGCAGGGACACCAGTAATGCGCTTCATACATTGTACCCATGTGTGGAATCGAACCTGGGTCTTCAGCGTGACGAACAAACGCTTTTACCACTAGGCTACCCCATCGCACCGGGATGCAAGGTAGCACGCTGGTCCTATTGTGGCGCCACCTGTTTCCAAGCATTATGACATCCACAACCACACAACCACGATGATACAAACAACCACGAAATCAAATCTACTGGATGAAACATCTGTTTCTTCCAAAATGAACCATAATGTTACATACATCCATGCACTTCCATAGCCATTTGTTTCCTCATTTTTCCATTCACCTGATGAAAGAGTAAAAATTTACTCAGAAAAGTTGTGTTCCTCAAAAGACAGAAGTTGACAACCATAAATTCTCTCCTTTATGTAATGAGTACAGTTTTTATTAATGGATAAATATTTTTTGAGTGATAAATGGTTAAATGGATTGATGAATGCCATTCCAGAATGTCCTCCTATGTACCTGCAATAATGTAGACATGCACCAGGTTGTGAGTGCATACAATATATTTCTGATTCACTTTCAATAAACTTCCACAGATGTGACTTTTATCTACTGCCATTGACAATGGATAAATAAAGGACAGAAAAAAACATTAGTCCGTTACCTCGAGACAGTTTTACAGTTAAAAGCAGTCTACAGGTTGTTAGAATTATTAACACTTTGAGTCTTTTCCTTTACATTATCACTTTTTGAGCTAGTGGACTTTCACCTGTAAATGACCTTTTTTATAGTGAATCTTAAACTTCGGGTTAGAAAGAAAAGTGTTCCCATTGGCTTGATGACTTGTTAAGTCAAATAAATAATTAATTTGTTGTTGCTTCAAACATCTAAACATTCTTCATGCTTACATTGAGGATACAACCATAACACAATCATAGTACAATGACTCTACCTGAACAAAATCTTAGTACGCTAACACAACCTAACACAATCTTACTACTTTCAGGACTTCTAAAAGCCTTTGCCAAGTATGAATAAAGTCACAATTGTTGAAGTATTAAACTTGCTTTGTGACAACAGGCTCTCATCTAAATCATCTTTAGCTTGTGTGTATGAATTACCTCTGATATCGTTGACCTACTATGTAGCCCCCAAAAGCAATGGCTGGCTAAAAAATGTTGTTCGATGTTAACAAAAATCTTGAATCACAGATTGAACACTATTGCAATAATTGATGCTCCTTCACAGTCAAAAACTGGACTCCTTGCAGCGCACAAAACTATATCCGATAGATTAGAACTGAAAAGATTTACTGATGTCAGAAGAAAGTACTTATCTTAAATTTTGTTCAGGATACAAGGAACTAGTTCTGTAACATTGCATCAAACTATCAACGGATTGCAATTGGTGCGTCTCCAGGGTGTGTGGGTGCAGACTTGCAGCTTCATTGAGTTTATGTTTTAACTGTTTACTTGAACTTTCTTGTCAGTTATTAAAGAGACTGAAACTACTTCAACTTGTTTTAATTTCATATAAACTATACATTCATTTAGAATGAGGAATGTTTGTATGGATATAAAACTTCTTTATTCTGTATCGGTGACGTTTCGACGTAGATTCTAATGTCGTCGAGCAATAGACTTTCGCTATCGCAATAGTTGTTACCCCCATAATAGTCATGCTACAATTAACAGTACATTATTTTTTAGATACGGTGTGAGAAAGTTTCTGGGTGACAACTAACACAGATGACCTTTATCAATATTCAAGGTCATTGCGTGAAAGTGTCTAAATTACAAGAAAAAAAAACATTCAGAAAACATATATGGCACTAAATATTAATAATCTGAGCAATCATAAACAGCCAATCTTCCACATTTGTTATTTTGAATAATCAAACAGGCTGTCATCTTGAGGCATTATTCAAAGACAGAATTCACCTTCTTCAGCTCCCACGCACATCCTGTTGGCTGTCAAGTAACTGCTATCAATCGCAAACAGACACCATCAGAATGACTGTATTTGACACAATACATGAGTTTATCACAGCATGCAGAGCGGCAGTGTGTCACAACACTTCTCAAAATGTACCTGTATCTTGCAATGCAATATTCACAGATTTTTACACAGGCAATTGTTTTGAAGTTTTCCTGTGTTCAGGGCCTTTAGGCAAGTCTTGTGGTTCAAGCATTAACTTTTCATGCTGAAAACTGGCTTTGATTCCCTTAAGCACTGAAAAGTGATGCATTCTTTGGGCCTCTGCAATGAAAAGGCAGGAATATTCTTAACATGGACCAAACAGTCAATAAATCTAGGGAAGCCTTGGATTTCTTTCTGAAAGACATTTCGTTCCATAAAAACTGGAAATGAATTTTACCTCAGGTGTATTCCGTGAACATTATTGTTCAGTGATCATGCTGCTATTCTGAAAGTTCATCATCATATGAGAGAAAACAACGTACATTTTAAAACGAAAGTACATAGACCATTCTGAAGCATTGTAAACAATATCCGATCAACCCAAGCTTACTTGGTTCTTATTCTGACAGAAATGTCCTGCTCACCTTGGGTGTAGGTTTATCATGTCACGTCTCATTTGTAAACAAGCACACATATTCTGAAATCTGAACAGACAGTCCTGCACAAGCCTGAGGGGTTGCTTTACACATTGTTTTGTATGAATATAAACGATACATGATCTGGCATATGGCAACAGCAACAGTGCGTACATCAAAGTGATCACTGCTCTCCACAGGACTTTGACAATATGTCTGTGTGGATAAACACGACTGGAAATAGTCTTTCACGTTTTTGGATATTTTCTCAATGAAAGTTAAACATTTCATGACATACTTTTATCTAAATGTGAACACAAGACGAACCTGATTTTGTTTTGCTCTTTTGTTTGTCATTTAAACGCAGCACTCAGCAATATGACGGCGGTCTCTAAATAATTGAGTTTGGACAAGACACTCCAGTGATCAACAGCATGAGTATTGATATACACATTTGGGATGCGATGACATGTGTCAGCCAAGTCAGCGAGCCTGACCAACTGATCCTGTTAGTCGCCTCTTACATAAGAATATGTGAATGGACTGTGACCGAGGTACTAGACTGGCCATCAGGTTGGAGAGTGATTGACTTAATACATATAAATTGCAAAACTTTTCATTAAGCACACTTGTCTGGTTGTATAATGACCTTTTCAAAACAGTTGGAATTGTCCATATGTGTAAAGATTTTACCTTGATTTATTATGTTGGCATTACATCTGATTCTGCACTTTGGAAAGTTATGACAGGCCAACTACCTCTACACAAATGTGACGTTTCATAGACTAGGGTTAGAGTAGTTTTCCTTTGATAAAGAGCCGTTACTCTAGCTGGTGGTCAGGGTTCCCGTATTTTTGTGAAATAAAATTCCATGATTTTTCATGACAAATACTGCTTTTACCAGATACAACAATATATGTCCTAGGGTATTTTGATACCTTTAAACATGTATTACTGTGCCGGAAATAAAACAATATCTTAATAACGGCCTCCCATCTCCCCTTACAGCTGTCCGTCAAACATTGAATACATCTTATTGTTCAGAATTTTAGTACCACATGTATTAAGCAAGTACTGTATTCACATATATGCAACCTAATCCAGATACACATGCTGATGACTGCCATAGACCTTGTAGCACTGTTAAGATATACAGTAATTCATGTGACCGAAAGAGCGAAACTGTTTGCAACCTACTTCTTTTGTACAATGTGTCCATTATGCATATGTTGTGACTATGGCGACAACTACCAAAATGGTGGACTATGAAGCTGTCAAAACTGTGTAGATCCATTTTTTCAGGTTCAAAACTATTGTTTGTGGTATGTATTACAATACATAGACGATTACTGCAATAAAATGCAGTACAAAAGTCCAATACCCATCGCCATCAAATCATCATAACCAATCTTCACTTGTATATGCGAACCCAAAGTGAGGCTTGCGAAAACCAAACTGTGCAATGTTGTTTCTGTGAGTCTTCTTATCCTTATATCGTTCAGATAACTGTTCCAATACGAACAGTATATTTTGCAGATGATATGCCCTAAAACACATGAATTATTCAAAGTATTACTCCTGGACTGGAATTCTTCAGCAACAAGGCGACATGACAAGGAATCGAACAGCTTCAAACATTGATCTGGTATTTAAATCATACATGTGTATAAGACATTCATTGTGTAATCATGGTATTGTTCGTCATTAAAACAGAGGCAATATTCTACCAACTTCAAAATATGAATGTATTCATACATCTGATCCAAGTCAAACAACTACATAAAAGTTTCAATCATAGCATAATGACAACTTGGAGAGTATCATGGTGTCAAAGTCCATTTAGCCAAGCTCCGAAGCAGCTATTTATTTGGCTGCCATAGATGGCCTCATGACCAATAGATGGAGTAAATTACGGACAGTGATTGTGTCTGAACTGTCAATAGGATAAACATGATGCAAGATCAATATGTCAAGAAATGTCACTTGTAATCTCATGTACAAATACAGCATCTGCCATGAGCCTATTAAGTATTTATTGGAGATCCCTGTGTGAACGGAGCTTCCCTTCTACCCACGGACATTTGTTAAGGTGGTACTGTGTACGAGCAAACCCATGTATTATTTCATCTTACTATATTCCTATGTTTGCATATATCATATTTCCATAATTCAAGTACTGAATTTAGTGTCTACGATTATGCTAAAGAAATGTTAATACCTTACAGCGAACTCACCTATCACTGGTAATGTCACACAGCAGACGATTTTCTATCAAGTATCCACTAAAAAATGTTCAAATATGCAGCTTAACTTCTAGAATATCTCCCTTCAGTCAGACGATATAACAATGTGATAAAATCAAACAAATTTCAGACTGACAAAAAAGCGATATATTTCAAGTACTGTGTTAACACGAAATGCACCGCCATATCACATTGTAAGATCTGGTAGACTGAATTACTGAGACGGAGAGCCAAGTCAGATTAAAATCTGTCTAGCTTATAACCTTGTATTAAACTTGAATGTACATCTACACCTGTGGGCTTGGACAATTATAACCGCCTCAGGTAGTCAGAATTGCACAATAGTAACAGGTCACACAGAAATTGACTAAAAATATTTTAGTAAATTTTCACCCCTTCCATCTAAAATATTCCAGCAATTTCTGTGGTCTTGTTTTTGAAGGTCAATGAGTGAGTGAGTGAGTTTAGGTTAGGTGCCTGACTCTGAGGGTGTGGGTTTGAATCCCGTAAGGGACTCAACTCAACAAAAGTCCTAGAATCTGTACTTCACTGACAAAGCGTAATCCCAAATATAACATGTGTTACATGTGACTACTTTCAAAATGCCATTGTGTATTCCATAGACTTCTTTTAGATTGACTGGCAGTCCTACGAAGGTTTACCTTAAATCAAAACACCTTATTTTTTGCAAATATAAAATATTTTATCTAGCAGTTGATGTCTACCCTGGTCCACAAAAATAGAATGTCACAGTTTGACATTAGTCACAAACTACAACCTCGAGACCTTGACCAAAACCTGGCACCACATTGCGCAGCAAAGGCCATGGTCAAATGCATTCTGGATCCCCAGGAACATACAGGTCCATGAAATCATCACCCAACCTCTGCCTAACCCACCAAAATATAAATGTCTGAAAAAGAGTAACTATACTTTCTTGTTAGTCACGTCCATAGAATATTATTCATGTAACATCTTAAAGAATACCAGTTTCCATGATGCCATGAATTGTATGTAAAAAAGCCAACAAGCGTAATTGGGAACTAACCACAGACCCCTTCACCAAGCTCCGGAATTTTCATGAACTCACTTACACACTTGTGGGTCACAATAACCAACACAAAATTACACAAATTGCGTGGTATCTGAAAAAAATACTGAAATATTATTCCTATCAACAATTTATTCATATAGTCCTGTACCAGCTGGTAGCTGATTATGTAAGACAATGGACCATAGCATCAATGTCCTCATTAAAATTCTCCATGGATCAACAGACATCATAGCTATGACAGCATATTATTCAATACCCTGAAACTAATTTTACAGTACCTGGATCGTTTAACCATATTTGAACATTTGAAAGCAACTGCAAATTGGTGTCAATGCAAATCATCTAGGGTGTTTCAGCAAGAGTAAATGAATTATGTTGGAACTGCATTTCACCCATGCAGGGTTTCAGATCGGTTCATATTTGAGAACAATGTATGCCATCAAATATCTGCAGATATTTTTTGGTCAAATTTGGTGGAGGTACAGAGGAAAGTCCAATCAAAAGTTGATAAAATCATGAAAGTGTCCTCATTTGTAAAAGCTGAATCCCTGAGACTATGCTGCATGCTGGCTTAAAGTAGGAGGAATGCCACAGAGACATGATTTGCAGACATTTACGTCCTTGTGAATCCCATGGGTATAGTGGTGTCAGACGCAGGGTAACTGGGGCTAATCTGGGATTCAAACTCCAGTCAGCAGATCCATCTGAATGAAACTGAGCAATTTAGTATTACGGACAAATCATTTACCAAAAGGGGTAGTGTTGGCAAGAGTTCACCAGGCACCACAATCAATCACCAGAGGAGAGCATTTGTTACTATATATACACTGATGGAGAAATCTGTCTCCAGCTCCTCCACTGAATAGAAATCAAGGCACCGTTACATAATCCCTAAGATGGTCTTTTACTGATTAATTTTGCCATTTGGCCAGATGTCACTCAATGTATTGTCATGCCATGACATATATCAGTGAGTGAGTGAGTGAGTGAGTGAGTGAGTGAGTGAG
>VKKT01001200.1:157294-168193 GCA_008038995.1 Haliotis laevigata
CTTATTCTAGCACCGAAAGTGAGTCTACACTAGTATATTGTATGTATGCCCAAACTAGATCTATCGTCAGCGCTTATAGTTAATCAGCGACAATGGTTGCAAACAGAGTAAAGGCAAGCAGCCTGTAAGTCGCACTTCTGGCCCTAATGAAACAAATGTCTATTCCCAGACAAATTTGTTACAAGGGTAAATGATCTACCTTCACATTTGATCAATAAAGCTCAGCCACGTGTTTCTAGACTCGTGATATCCTTGGCAACGTGAGCCAGCCTAAATGTTTGAAGTCACTAAAAGACGAACTATTTGTGCAAGAACGGATATTCCCTGTTAAAATAGTGAGTCAAGGCGGCTCTCGCAATGGAAAGAGACAGGACACCAATATCTACATAAATAGTGGCAGAAGCTGCAGCATAATTGAAACGTCCCATTTATCTACGTAAAAACTTTGGTCAGTCTATAGCTATTCATCAATGGGTGTATTCTACCTTAAAATGATTATGCAATGCAAGTCAATGAATCAGTTGCAACATATTTTCATACTTTTGTATAATGACGATTTTTGCGGTCCAAACATCTGTTCTGGGATAACAATGAGATGAGCTCTGTTAAATATTTTCATTCATTTAACCAATGAATTCTTACATCGTTTGAGACCCTGTATATAACTGAAGTGGTGCAAGACGGTCCAATGACGTATGGGTGAGTCTACGCCCTTTAGGGATGAGAATATGCAATCAAGACACTGAGGATGACCACTGTCTAATTCAGTTGCCTTTTACAAACAGCATGGCTTGTTGGGGCCATATCGTGACAGGAAATCCCCACGAAAGTGATACTGAGTTGTTATTATTGTCTGATTTCTGATAAATGCTTTTAATCGTAGTATGATGACAGCCAATTAAATTATTAACTGAGATTACTATTTATCTACAGGGACAACCAGCAATCTTATGAGCAGCATGGATCGCTATGCTTCTCTTTCTACACCTGCATTCAACTTGTCTATTGGAATGTGAGTACTGAGCAAAGAATGTAGTAGATTAAGAAGAGGAGGTTTATTAGCATTTCTTATTATCATCATTACAAGGTGCTACGCATTTCCGTTTACTTTGTAAATGTAACCGTAACTCTTAAATCCAATAAAATAGATTTTACAGACTTTACAAAATGCTTTTTTTCAGTACAAATGACTAAACACATCTCCTGGTTCCTCATGTTTCAGATTCACATATTCACTTGCATATATTTATGCCCAGAACATAACTTGATATTTGCGTGTTCGTAGAGAGCATCGTAGTCCTCGTGTTGTTTTTCGTGAATGTTTTAACCATAAATGGCAAAAACTATGACAGATAGAGTTTGCTCGGTAGTCCTCAAAAACTGTGAAGATGTGGACACTAAAGTTTGGAGCTGCTGCAATAAAGGAAACACTGACAGTTGGAAAGTAAAGGGATTTCTCTTGTCATGCAGTCTGGTGCAAATGTTCTGGTCACTGAGAATCTTTAGCATAGTTTTTAGTTTTCTCCCTCGTTCTTTTGTTTTGATTCTTGTAGGTCAGCCAGCGGAAGTGAATTGGCTATTTGACCATTATGGAGTTACATTTATCAATTATGATATCCAGTCTTATCTATAATATTGATTGCAGGATAGTGTGTGGGGCAGGCATATGAAGGTGCTTTTGTCTAACCTGTCCCTCTATCTCTGAAGTTCGAGCATTAAAATATCGGTATGTTTCTGTCAAGCATAAGGTCTGTTTGAAAAGAACTTATGTGCAGAAGAGCCAAGTTATTGATTTGGTAACACCGTCTCGATGATGGATATATTCGGTCATAAATTATCACAGAAAGGGTGCTGCAGCGTCAGGCTGAATATGTATCCTTAGTATTCCCTGGATGCTAATTGAAACTGAAAGTGTTGCACGTTTTGGATTTTTTTATGTGAAATGTCGGTTCTATTTTGCTTGTACCTTGTCATGTGACAAATATATGAGAATGAATACCCTGCGGAATTGACATTTATCATAGTCATGTGAACCCACAACAGGGGTGGTGGTAAAAAGACCATCAAAAATGAGCAACGATCATGCCAAAAATAATGTAAATGAAAATGTGATATGGATCGCTTTGCAAACAAACCATTATGGTAGATAACTTTTTTTTATCATGATGCACAATGATGCTGGCATCTTGTGCTTGTGGTTTTGTCGTTTATTCTTTTGCCAGCTTCCTTTTCGAGTGCTTTAGCTTTGCTCCAGGATTACGAAATAGGAAAGGGTCACTTTCCCTTCACTCACATGATACACTGTATATCGGCTTTCTTCCCAGTAACAATACGAATAGGATGAAGACGCATCCAGGGATATCAATAAAGGAGTAATGACACAAAATAAATATATTGTTTTCAGATTCACAATGTAGCAATACAATATTCAAAGATAAGTCATGCCAATCACTTTAATTTGGTTTATGGTTTGCACTTCTTTTACAAATCGCTCTTCCCTTTGTGTGAACCTTATCTGAGCTTGGATCTCATTTAATCATACTTTTATTTTATCGTCATGGGTATTCTATCCAGCAAACTTTTATGAAGTTCTAATATTACAGTTTTCTGTCATGCATTGCGAGCTTTCCGGTCAGTAAGATAATGCTATTTATGGCATACTTGATATCTTTCAGTTTATCATGTCTTGTGATAAACACTCCACTTCCATACAATATTTTGATGCAGATTATAATAATAAACAGAAGAAGAAGAAGGGGAAAAAACAAACGTAACACTGTGAGTCCATCCATTGATGAAGTCGACTGATATGAAAAATGAAACAGGTTTTCTACCTTCCGATTCTGTCTGAAAATAGAAGATTACTGCAGTATTTGGTATTCCTCACTTTCTGGGAAAAGGTTCTTCATGTGTTGGATTAAGCAGCGCTTCCTGGTGGAAGTCTAATTTGCTGTCTGGGCTGTGTGTAGAGGGAACATGGACCTGGTCTAATGATGGGCCTAATCCGCGTGGCTATGTTAGGGCAACCGACAATCCATGAATGACACTTCTATCATCGTATCCATTATCGCAACATTTCTTTTCATCTTTCGACCGATAATTTTATTTTTATTTCCGTCGACTCTCATTCAGTTGCTTCCTTTCTGTGTCAGCGCCAGGATGAAGGCAGCAGGTTGGAGACAGGTGTAAATTAACAAGAAAGCAAAGTGCTAGGTATTGACATTCTTCAATTTCATTTATTAATACACTATAATGTATAATGAATACAATACTTTTCATGACCTGATGTCTAACTTTGTGACATTGATATCTGATTCAATCTATTTTGACGTTCTCTGTGACTTTTCTTTGTTGTCCTCTGCTTCGATTGCTTGCATTGCAATCTGTGTTATTAAATTTGACAACAAATGATCTTGCTGTATATATTTCCCATGGCCACTCATAAACAGGCAAAACGAACCAGAATATAACCTACAGATGTTTTTGGCATCTTTTCTGATCAATATAATCTAGAGTTTTTATTTATTTTTTACTTTTGTATTGCAAACCGAAAGACCCAAGATTGCTATGAGAACAGATAAACAAAATGCTGAGCCTACCAGTCTTATGATACGAATGAGGAATTCTTATTCCACTACCTAACAGAACGTTATCGGTAAAGAAAAAACAATCGGGCTTCTGCCATTACATGCTGTGTTGGTAATGCAAGTGTCTAAATGTTGTAGAGCACATGGTTTGGCACGGTTACCTACATAATTACTGATAGAACCAAAACGTTTGTCTTTGTTCCCTGTAGGAAGAAACGAAATGCTTCGACACAAAGGTCTTCAGAGAGGCCATCAACATCAGAATAAAAGAATATAAAACGTTTTCAAACTTGATACAATTATCATTACCTGATCAGAGGATGTGAATCTGTTTCATTACAGATTACATGTTATCAATATTTCATGTTAATAAGCAGTTGCTTCCATATTACGAAAAAAGATGAATCTGGCTACAAAAGTGAAGATACGTTGTTTTGGGGTCCTAAAATAATGAATGTACATGAAATGACCACTTTGATAATAATATCAAATCACTGAGTCCATTCATTATATGATTTAGTGATTGTGTTTATTTGTACAGGGTTTTGTATCACTTAGAAATAATCATGGTGCCAGGTGATCTCATTGCCTGTTAAAGCATACTTATACTACGTCATACCGAAATTGTCTAGCTAGCTTGTACCATTTTGTTATCTTTGAACAGACTGGACTTTTGTCTTATGGCAGCTTTTGTCTGGGTACTTGACTATAGTGAAGACATGCATGTAATCTTGCTTTGCAGAAACAACCGAAAGAAGTGCCAATAATCTAAAATCTTGAGATCAACCAGAAAGTAAAGAGTTGATTTATTTGCCTCAGTGTTACATTGGCGTATAAGTCACGAGGCATGGTATCCTTTTGTAAATGTGCATCTTCCTTGCTTTTTCCGTGATGAAGATAAAGCACAATTATATAAATGCGTCTAGACCATACATGTCACTGTCATTTATTGGTTTGATATGGTGACACTGCTCAATGTCTAATTTAGCCAACGTTGTATGATATGATTTGGATATAAACAGTCGACCATAACAAGTTTCGATAACCTGACAGAACAAATTTTATTCCATTGGGCTTAAAGGCAATATGAGCATCGATTGCGATACGATGACATGTGTCAACCAAGTCAGCGAGTCTGACCACCGGATCCCGTTAGTCGCCTCTTACGATAATCATGGGCTGCTGAAGGCCAGTTCTAACCACTATCTTCACGGATATTTAAGCAGCAACGGTACGAGTATTTAGCAATATAGTCTGACATGTAACAATAGCACTCTCTGTTGTCCAGTATACAAGCAATGTGAACTTCGCTTGTGGGCTTGAAAGCTTATAGAGACGCTTACATGGGTTATAATCTGAACATAAAAACATAACTTTTTGAAAGACCATTAAACATCCGTTATATATGTATGTATTTATGGAGTTAGTGTTGGTATGAATGATTATTGTAATAATTATGAGATGATCGTATCACTTATGTAAGAGTAATTTCTTGCATTGTAACAGCACAGGTTAACGAATGATGATGATCAATGAAAACCAGGTTGGACAGTATTTATTACTGTGGCAATGGTAATGTAATTCATGTTAATGTCATTTAATAATTGTTCGTGGGTTTGTGGTTTTGTGCCAGTTGTGAAAAACTGTTTGATTAAAATGTTTTGTAAATAGATCAATGGTATTTTATGACTGGTAGATTAAATTGGTAACTAAGATTGTTAGTGGCTATATCCTCAAATGAGGTTAAGGTATGTTAACGTTATTGTCCTCCTGAGAGGGCATGTAAGTCCCAAACACTCATTCAAAGTAAATTTAGATCTACTACTTTATTTGATCGGCTAGATTTGTTTAAAGTCGATAGCATTTGAAGGGATGGTGTAAATTCAGCGATGGACCACGCAGGAAGGAAAAATACTGTACGTGATCTACCATCAGTTGCTGGCAATGTCTCGCCCATTTTCACATTGTATCGTTTTAATGGAAATCAAATTTTAGCGACTGATGCAAGTTTTCAAATCTGTTTTTGTGATAGTAGTGTTTTTTTTCTGTCCATGGTCGACAGGTTCTTAAAAATTGATTGTATTATCATGAATTTATACCTTGTGTTAGTCACGATATGGCTGAAATACTGCAGAAGTGACAATAAATTTTAAATCAGTACTATCTGTTGGACCATCTGTTTCACAAGGATGACATCACGGTTATTATCATGGCCATATTGACGGTAATACCCTACCGAACGACATACCTCGACGTGTATGCGTTATGTTATTCGTATGATGCCTGCCATGGCTTCTCCTCGAAGAAACATTAACAAAATAATATCAAAGATAACGGACTGCTTGTCAAGCTTCTAATTGCCCACTTTGTCTAACATTGAGGAATTTCGCGACAAAACATATCGTGAGTCAATAACTTTTGCTTTCATGTTTCCGGCTACGATACATTTCACAATAATAGCCTTACAGGCCACGTTCTTACCTCACATTCGTCTATTTGCCATATGATATATATAAAGAAATCCACAAACTAATGACAAAACACAAATTCCTCTCCTACATGTTTTAACTCTATCTTCAAAGTGTAATTACAGTTATATAAGAATGTGTAACTGCAATTACTCGCTGGAAATAAAGTTAAAACACGAAGGAGGAAAATGTGTGTTGTGTCATTATATGATTCACATGTAAAACAGGTGATACAGTTGAGTACCTTTGACAAGGCCACATAACATACATAGAATGATTCCAAGGGTTACGTGTTACGTATCACCATTTCCTTAACTTTGACAGAAACATAGTGTGTTGGCGGAACGAGGAGACAGTATTATCAGTTCAGTTAAACAGTTGTTGAGGTGTCTTCGCATAAACCTTTCTGTGACATCATAAACATTTTATACCAGTCGATCATTCAACATGCTGTCACTTTGCGAACATTGTACAGAATCAAACGATTTAGGCCAGAAATACCATTTTACAGTGAAATATATCAACAATATGCATTTTGCTGACTGCCATGAAGTGGATCACACAGCAAAGCAATGTAAAGAACAATGCCAACTGGCTGTCTGCAGATGCTAATTATACCATTTCTCCATCAAACCAAGTTCTCATTTAAAGGTCTCATCACTTATTTTCATTATCCTTTTAATCATATCAACTCCTCATCTGATATCATCTTCATAATTCCACTGTTTCCTTTAGCATTCAACACTTCATGCAGTCTTATCTATGCAAACATATTTTCAAATGGATGAATACCAATTCCATATTGAATAAAACGTGAGTCATCCCTTTTGAACATACATCCCCATTGTTCACACTGTTCTACAACACCTGCTTGATCAATTGTTAGACTCTGAACTGAAATATCGCTTCAGGTGTAATTAGGAAGTTGTTTATCCGTTATAACATATCCTCGTTCATCAAACCAAAATATATCTGCCACTCAAGGAAGTTACCAATTCAAATTGACAGTTCCTCCCATTTTAAATATTCTGTGTAATTTTTCTACAGTTACGATGTTTTATCAACGTACACATGCAATAATTGGTTCGTTTATTCATTCCTACGTTACTTTGGCTTGGCATTGCGTTTTCACAAACTCTAACAAATGGATTGCTTGTCAAGGTTTCTTCGTTTCCAATTGTCCACTTGATCACTGTATGGGGGATTCTTCGGGAGGTATATCTTGAGCCTCTAAAGATAAGGTCATGTTGATTCATTCATCACTGCATTTGGCGTGCTTCATTAAAGGAGCAAGATCGAATTTCCGTGAGATTTAATACATCATGGCGTAATTTATAAAACTGTGCTACAAATTAACTGGCAAAACTATGCCCTGTGGCGTTAGGCAGTTGCTGGGTTATCGAATGTACCTACGCTTAAGCGTTCTGCCGTCTCTATACGCATTGTCATTGAGTATGTGGGGACGTTTCAATATCTGTGGACGATAAGGAGCCGGCGGCGGTACAGTTGTATAACAAGCAGTTTATGAAATCACGTTTTATGTTAAATATGTTATATATACTACCAATCAAAAGTCTAGACTCACCTAAAGCGCTCACTATATGTTATGTACATATACATGGTTGCATCGAAGATGAATTTCTCCACTAACTTGGGGGTACGTACCAACTGCAAACCTGATTCAGATGAACTGCACCAGGATCATGCATCAAATTGCTGAAAAGCATGTGTAAATATCTTTCATGTGAACAGGTGCGTTTTGGTTTTAAGTTGTGTTAATAATTCGCCAGTTTCATCATTTATTGAACTCATCACAATACTCTTTCCAACGTTACGAATATGTTTATAATACATCAGTTCATGTTTAAACAGTACCTTTAAACAGTGAGGAATATTTTCCAAAATCCATGGGACAGTTGACAGAAGACCTGTACACAGTTCGGACCAAACTATTATGAATACGTTGGATGGGGTACAGACTCGATTCCCGATTCCATGAAGCAGCCATTCAGGAAACAAACATACATGGACTGTAAGTTGATGTTGTCCGAATGTAGAGTAGGCGAAGATACTTCTTATTTTCAGACAGAACGTTTTAGCTTAATGCATCATTTAACATGATTACATAGAAATCCCGACTTAATCACCACATTTCCCACGATGAGCGATGCCTGTTCATCAGGCTTGATCAGTCTTTTGTGTAATTGCACTGTTTCAGCCTAATGACACTGCTTTTGCAGTGCACATCTCTCATGACAGGGTACATTCCATTATCGCCGAGATTCTAGCAAAGAAGAAGATATCAGGTGACTGGGATCCGTAGATTATGCCATATAAACAAAATCAAATCAGGCGCTCACCTCTCGACCGCCACCAAAGAAGACAAAGCTTGTCCAATCAGCTAGACAGGTTATGGTCACCGTGACCTGGAATACCGAATATGTCATCATGGTGGGCTATATTATAAAAGGTCAGACAATATGCGAAGCATATTTTGCACTGTTGAGGCCATTGCGTGATGTAATTAAGGCAAAGAGAAGCGGAAACCAAAGAAAGCATGTGCTCTTTCATCAAAACAACGCACCAATCATGTTCATTACTACAATCGGAGCGTGTACTTTTATTTTGGAATCCTTGAAAACTCACCTCATCCTCCAGATCTGACTTCGGCAGAGCCCATTAAACCTGTAATTTGGAGAAAAGCTGCCCAACAGCTAAGGACGCGCATCTACGTAACTAGCATAACAAAATCGTTGTCACGCGTGTGTTAATGTGGAATAGGATCGTGTTTAAAATATTTTTGAATATTTCTAGTTCCAGTGAAGAGAGACAACTCATCATTCAGCCCTCATATTTCACAAGGCAGTTCCATCAACAACGTAACTGCCACAGAAGTGTTTTTAACACCACCATGAAGTGTGTGTGTGTACACGTCTATATTTCATATTGAAGACTATTACAAACAACAGTCATTGTCTCATTGTTGGTAGATATATTTTGAACCAATATGTCACTTGTTCGTAGATGCACAGTTCTGGGTGTTACATAATTTTCTTAAAGCGTGGCATGAGATTTTCAGAAGAAAACTCGGAACAACATTGACCGTGGAATTTGACTCCTTTCTATGTCATGACGTCACACTTGTACTTTATTTGATTAAAGTATAAAAGGTGTGAAAAGAACATGTTTTGCGAACATATGGACCCATATGTATTTATCAGACAAAAAGCACTTTTCACAATTTTTAGATCCAAAATGACATCAGAAGCTATCCATTGCCGGTTCACTCAATATATCCACTGGCACTTAACAGTTCGCATGTATATTTCAGAATGGGGATAGATATATTGTGTTGTAATGTAGGTATAAGCTGCCTGAAAACGTATTGCGGTCAGTTTCAGATTCATTGTAGACGGTTACAACAGTTTAAGGTTATATTCTTGCGTACAATATATCTCATATATCAAGCTCATATATTTGCCCAGCATATATATTAATCAACTTTTATGTCCCACTGCTGTTATAAATTTCAACGTTTAGTATCCTTGGATATGTTCTCCACACAGTCTTTCAAATTGTTTTTATCAAGAAACTTTCAAACAACTACGATAAGTAGTTACTGACATTGTGTAATTGGTTTACTTTCTTCAGCGTGTATGTTTTATCTTACATTTGACATTGTGTAATTCCTTTTGTCTCCTAAGCACCTTATTTTATACGGTAATTGATACTGCGTTCTTCACTTCTTCTCGGAAGCATCCTATTGTGTCTTCAAGTTGACAATGTGTAATTGTTTTTAAGCATTCTCACGTACTTTAAGTAGTAGATGCTTCTTTTATGGGCAAACCAGAAAGAACATGCCATTCATTCACATTGGTCTATTTTATATTTTTATATGTCTTGGCTTCCATTAAATGTGAAATAAAATCAGTGGCCTCCTGTAATTTGCATTCACGCAGGTGAAAGAGTGGAGTCGACGGGCTGTACAAACTCTGAACAATATCATATCACGGATATATACTTGAACCTCTTTGGCAATTTCTTAGTTAATCCAAGACGACATTCCGATTGACATGAACAAGGAATCATCAGGAAGGAGAGCGTGACTTCTTGATTTATGTCTCATGACCATATGTCACACAGATGTTATCAGTTAGGAGTTCCTGCATTTCACATATTAGTTTTGTAGGTGGCATTTGCTTACATTGTCCGGAACAAGTCTCAGTGGGTCGCTTAATGTTGTTTTTTGTAAAGTCGCAAACAGGCTTCTGATGACGACGATAGGATACTGTCTCATGATACTGTCCGATCAGTGTCGCCATGACACTGTTACATTTTCTCACCATTTTCTGGAAGTTTAAAACTGACCTACACAATCTTTTTTAAATAATTAGGCAATTTCTAATTTGCGAGAAATGGATTGTTTTAAAAGCGATGGTTCGATAGGTCAGCACTTACTCCTTCGGTGCTTTTGTGACTGAACAAACTGTAATCACTCAATGTCAATTACTCTTGTTAACAGTAGAGACATATCTATTAATAAAAAAGCACCCATGCACTTTATTTGTTTTACTCCAGCGTTAACAATTGTCAAAATGGATGTTTGGATGTTGTTTTGATGTTTAGATGTTTCATTACGAAAACCGTTATTACGTCCATTGCTTAATAATATATTTTGGCGAAAATTGTCCTACTGTGGATAATTCTAAATTGGGTAATGCACACATGTCCACTGATGCCAATGATAGGTGTACTTTTTTGCCGAAAGACATCTCACTTTACGGGTGAGGTGAGGTGAGGTGAAATTGGGTTTTACATCGTGCTTGAGAATATTTCGCTCATAT
>VKKT01001200.1:217312-241909 GCA_008038995.1 Haliotis laevigata
TATGTATGTATGTATGTATGTATGTATGTATGTATGTATGTATGTATGTATGTATTTGTAACCTTAGGACTTTGTCACGATGCTCCAGGGCTGCCTCTTGTTCCTTTACCTAAGAAAACAGCTATCCATTCACACAATCTTTACAGCCAGTTTGACTTTTACAACAAACGGAATCTCTTCCTGAGGATTGATGACTGAGGATACTTTTGCACGGAACTAAATATTTAGCAAGCATTTTCTATTTATACATACACACACATACAGACACATGCATGCATACACATTCACATCGCAATTGTTTGGTTCTATATACTCTAAAGTATATGTACCCTCTGTAACAACCACCTTGTCCAACATGATTTCTGACTTATCACACTGAATCGCCACAATTTACCAAGAGTCGACCTATCAGGCACGTAGTCACAGAAATGGTTCGTTAAAAAGTTAACTGCACAAGTAGAACCTATTAATGCTGGAGGAATTGCTAACAAATGCATTTCGGACTGTCATTCCGAGATTCAAGATCTAACATTATAGCCTGTCAGTCACATTCGTTTCCACGCATTCGGTCAAAAAGAATAAGTCGACATATTATTTGACGTTGTGTCCTTACTCGTGCCTTCAATGTTGATTTTCAGCCACTGAATGGAGACTAAATCAAATCAGTGCTCTTTTTACCAAGACCTTTCCTTGATCCAGATGTAAAGATACCACAAATGTATTTCCTAGCATTGACACTGGTGAAATTACAAAGCTTCAATCGGGGCATTTGATGCTATCTGTCAGACAAGTAATTCAAATTATTAGATTCAGGACAACCCGCAGTAAACTATCAGTAAGCATAAGCCTCTGAGCTTGATGTAATAATCCTCTCGATCACTGACTTCGGCTCTTGAAGGTAAATGAAAGACTTTGAGAACCATCAGCGGGTCAAACGACATCATTAAGCATAGTCTCTTTTTACTAAACAAAGTTACAAACTGAACGGAATGTAAATTGCAATTGTCGTCGTTTCAATGGTTTATGTTGGCTATCGAGATACATGTTATTTGCAACAAGTAGTAACGCGAATATGACACATAGTAGTTGACTGGTACCTGATCGAGGGCGATGACACGCCTTAACTGATCTAGGGTCGCAGTTATTGACTGCTCATTCCCATTTTCGTTGATGCGAAGATGCAAATTTCAATATTATTATTTGTTGTCCTCAAATTAATTAGTTCATGTTATTATTGCCCATTATTTAGTGCTATATAAAGGTGGCGTGTGTATTGTTATACAATGCAAATGGTTTCAGGAAGCTGTACTTCTGAGCACAACAACAAATACTCAAATCCCGTATTTGCCGGTTGTGTTAGTGGTGAATGAGTAGGTACAGATATATTCCGATTACGGCAATGTAGCAGACAAGAGCATCTCACATGCAGACAGTCATCTGAAGTTCCGTTAGTGTAATGACATTTTGCCGGGAGCTGGACAGTTTAGTGCAAATAAAGATAGATTGCTCCCTCAAACTTCCCACAAAAATGCGAAATTCTTAAGTAGGAGGTGAATAATGCATAATGAGGGAAGTGTGTTGGATCAGCCAGGCTTTACACCATAGAATTTGTCGTTGATTTTTTAAATTCAGCAAATTTGCGAGGCGGTTACTGATGTGATCTAGATTACGATGCATTCATCATGATCTTCAGACATAAATGAGATAAAGTGACCAGGGAATTGATGTACATCTACTGGGGTTATACATATGTAACGATAACATTGAAAAAGGAAAGAAACTTTACAGTAGCCGTCTCATTCTTAAATGTCTGCTAAATCATGATAAATGTCCATCATATAGTAGCACCATATATTGTTAAAGAATGACTACGTAATCGTAAGAAATACATCAAATTGAAATAACTCTATTATAACTGGAAGAGTCTGCAAATAATATCTGGCATTCTAAAGGGACCTCGTGACTAACCAACAACAGAAAATTACACCTATCAAAATAAAATAGATCGACAGCTAGAACAAAAGTATTGATACATGATTGTAACAGAGAAAATCCATAAAAAAGGACGAACCTGAAACACTGATTTATTAACATGTGACTTGAGAACAAGAATTGAGTGACATACATGTATAAATAATTGACAATAAGGAACAATAATATACTCAACAACATGACACTTTTGATACCAACATTACTGGTAATAATTGTGTGGGCAATACTCTTATCATTTCTTGTGCCACACGCTGTTGAATGACAACAACGTTGTTTGAACATGGTCTTGGTGGGTACAACACATGGGCACTGCAGAAGATCGTCCAAGGATGGCCTTGGTAATGCGATATCAAGATGACATCCAAATCTGGTTAAGTCTTCTTAGCGTCATTCTTGAGACTGCAACAACCATCACAAGATTTCCAGAGGCTATACCTAGTTGATACAAGAATAAAGGGCTTTATACGGCACCCTCCGTGCAGATGGACTAACCGAGTCCAGATAAACTCTTTCTTTGGGAATAGTGACATGGCACAATTTGCACATGACACAAGTCTCAAGAAACAATAACGAAGTGTACCTGCTACCAATACCAGACTGCAAAATACAATCTGCCCCAGGTGTTGATCAAGAAATGGAATACGCTTCCAGGTCAGGCATTTGATTTGACAGCCAAACAAGTTGTGCAACAAACTTAAATAACATATTGCACTCAGCAATATTCCAGCTGGCGGTGGTTTGTAAATAATCGAGTCAGGACCAGACAATCCATTGATCAACAGCAAGAGCATCGATGTATGCAATCGAGTCTGACCACCCGATTCCGTTAGTCACAGTGACATGTTATGTGGGTTGTTTTGGGGCGAACAAAGATCTGGTCACATTGCCGATACTTGTTTTCCACGGATAATGATGTATAAAAAAAGGAAATTTCGTTTGCTGTTTTAAGCCGCAGAGGCCAGTTTTTGGCAATGTGTAAATAATCCAATCTGAACAAGACAATCGAGTGATTGAGCATCGAACTTCCCAGTTTGGATACGATGACATGCATCAACCAAGTCAGCGAGAACCCGAACCTGTTAGTCGGCTCTTACAACATGAGTCGCTGAAGATGAATCCCAGCCAGGTTCTTCACTGATCTGTCAAACTGAGAAAACAAAATCACCTGGCTCGCAAGAGAATAACAAAAATAACAGATTCGGTGTGATGGAAAGGCCACAATAGCTCGGAAAGTAATACAAATGGAAAATCAGTGATGGCACCAGATGTTCCCGAAAAGGGTTAGCATGTCCTGTTCAACTTGTGGGAGACACTGTTCATTGAATTTGCAAGACCCAAGTATCACCGCCTGCACCGAGCAAAAGTACTCCTCTCATGCAAGGGCGTGCAGGTACAGCCCATGTGATCGATGGACCAGAAAATACGGAGACACAAAAGTGCATTTACTGTGTTTAGTGAAACAATAAAAACGATATGGTAATTTCAAATTACATATGTGAAACCCACAAAGAACATGGTTTACATGATAAACACTTCCATGTAGAAATCAGGCAGGTCCTAGCTCTGGTTATACACTACTCACACTTTGCTAAGGATAATGAACAATCACCATTGTACTTAAACGTAGATTTAAAATTTGAAATTGTATCCATTTACAACTGGATAAAGAATAATATGGTAACCCCTCTTTAGGCAAATAGTCACTTTAATCTAACCTTATGCACTTTATACATGTGTAACCATAAAAATGGTTTTCATGCCACCATTCAACCATTTTGCAAATCATGGAACGAGTCATTGATGAGTACACAACACCTGTCAAAAGCAGGTTTGGGATCCACAAGATGAAATGACATACTGAAACCTAGGATCAATGCTTACAATAAGCTTAGATATTTAAACATCATAGTTTTCTGTTGAATCCATGATTTGATCCTTAGCAAAGTGTGAATAGTATATAATCGAACAAAAAAAGAAAATGCACTTCACTATGCATTCCTGTATCCTCACCTGGTTGCAGTCTTCGTTGTTGCATAGACATAAAAACAAACCAAAACCATGCGTGACATGTCTTATTCTTATGTTATACTGGTCAGGTTCAACTCTTAATTGTGAAGGTTTACAGCTCCGTTTGCTTCAGCTTAGCGAAATGGTATTACATTTGTGTGGGACATTTGAATTACTGTAAGACAGTATTTACTTAATTTGTAAACACATACATCTGAATTTTTCCTATTTCCGTTGCACGGCTTTTTGCAAAATGTTTATAGATTCTATGTTTGTTGTCACGTGATGTGTCTTTGGAGACTAAGGTCAAATTATGTGCATTTACACCAGTTTGACGTATTCAATGGAATGGTGCAGATGCCATAGCTTCGAGAATGTTTTCAGATGTCAGTCTTTCGTATTATTCTTCAAGACATACGGGTGTGGTATTAGTTTATTACTCGGAAGAACTTCTAGTGGGTAATTAATAGTGTATTTGCAGTAAAATACCACCTAATTATTGTACACCTTTGAAAAGGCAATATTATATATGTTTTCGGATATCCAAAATGACATCACATCAAAATCAAAATCACATCAGTTAACAATTGACAAAAGTGTTAAATGCTACTTAAAATGGAGATCTGATAAAACATGTGCACACAGTCATGTATGTCTTGACAAGACATCTTTTGTGTTATTGATACATATTTGGCATCCGTATTAGTGTTGGGAATTGGTTAAAATCTCATAATTGATGATTGGTTCATTACAACCGATCAATCATCGAAAATAATTTGTTATCGTCATTTATGAAATTTTCCTGGTTATATTTGTTAATGCTCAAATAAGGGGAAAAAAACATGTAGTTCTTTGGGGTTTTTGACGCAAAATTTAATACCTTTAAAGGATGACTAGTATATTAGGAACATAAATTTCTTAGTCTTTAAGATATATTCAATCATAACTTGGAACGAGCTTGTAGTGCTTATGAAATGTAGCAGACAAAACCAACCTTGTGAAAAATAATGTTAATGAAAACAAGTGGTCTAGAATTGTTTGTGTTCGATTATGAGAAAACAGGATCGATTACTTGGTCGTATAGTCAGT
This sequence comes from Haliotis laevigata, assembly GCA_008038995.1. Taxonomy (NCBI): domain Eukaryota; kingdom Metazoa; phylum Mollusca; class Gastropoda; order Lepetellida; family Haliotidae; genus Haliotis; species Haliotis laevigata. The sequence goes on from VKKT01001200.1 coordinate 222,401, forward strand.
GCGACCAATCTTCGATTATTTCAATTAATCGGACCACCACTAATCCATATACAGGCCAGATTCGCTGACTTGGTTGACACATGTCATATATCCCAGCTACGTAGGCCGATGCGCATGATGTTGATCACTGGATTGCCTGGTCCAGTTTAGTAGACCGCTGCCATATAGTGCGGAGTGTGGCGTTACACAACACACAAAACTGACCGGAAAATCAAATGATAATGAACGAGACAATCTGACGACACGAAAGCCCTATATGTGTGTATGTTGAAGACATTCTGTTTCCGTTTCTTCCCAATATATGCGAAAACATCACTCACTGACTTATCCAACTATAAAGAACATTCATTTGTTCATCTCCCCAGAGAGGCCGTTTTGAAGCAGAAGCTGCAACGGTATCATGGTGAGTTTAAAAGTGTGTTGCATAAATGTTTCTGACAAATTATGTTAGTGTCAGCTTAAAAACCTCAAGCTCAAGCTATAATCCAGGCAAGCTGAACTAATAAACGCTGAATAAAGCTGTTACCTATGTTTCAAATTTCAAAACAAACCCAATGGTATACGCGTATGCTACAACAATGAGACCTATGATCTTTTCAGAAGACTGCTGGCGCTGAATATGTCGTGTTAATCTGGTTATCTAATACTTTTAAGAGATGCAAACAATTTGATGTATTCCAAGGTACGTTTCTAAACTGTTATTATCATCGTTATGGCTGTGGTTGATACAAATTATTACTTCAGCCCAAGAATCTGGGGAAATTAATCTTTGCAGGATGTAATCACACAGAAGAACACAAAATATTAAATCATTGAATATGTAGCTACCTGTTAAGTATACTATGGCCTTATAAGGTGTTAATTCATATATTTCGTTTAGACCTTCTGTTCTCACAATTAAATGCCAAGCTTTGATACTTTTGTCTCTAAGGGCGTCGTGGGTGAAAGTAAACTTATCATGCATATCACTTTTCGAAGATCTTGTGAAGTGTGTCAAGAGGTTGTGGGACAGTGGTGCAACAATGACTGAGTGAGTGAGTTAAAATTTAAGTCACATCGGCAGTATTTCAGTAATATCTTGACTGTGTGCAACAATGAGTGTACCGAGAAAGTAAATGTCACTGCTATATTCTCTAATGGATAGAAATGCGTACGTTATGCAACACCAACAACTCAGTCTTGCTGTCACCTGATCTCGTCGACAGTTTACGGCAAGCGTTATTCTTCTTTTGTCAATATAAGATAACAATGTTTGGAGAACATTCGGATATGACACTTTTTACATACATACAACTCAAATTGCCACGTATGTATGTGTATCAAAATCACTCACAACGCCCAGTGATGTTTCTAAGAAGTGTAATGCCCCCTCCTCCTCCCCCAAAACAGAAACAGCAAACAAAACAACAACGAAAGACAAACGAAAAACAAACGTTCATATGTTTGCTAAAGGGTGTCACCGATAGGGCAAGACATGCTTACCCTTTCCGCTAACACGTCTATCGCACAAGTTGATAGTGAGTCAATAAAACATACGAATGGTATGGTTAGGATCGCACAAGGGACTTTTACTGTCAGCAGAGGACCGGTTGCCAGTATGTAACCCGGTGATTGGGATGACCTGACGCCGTATGTGGACAAAGATGTAGCGTGTACACATATGTCAAGGAATATTGATATTAATACAAGTATCGGGGCTAATGTACCCCAAGAGATTTAAATATTAGAGAAATTCATTTGTAAATTCACTACTTTTATTCATCACATGAAACGTCTTGGTCTGAGCAAAATATTCGAGCATCAGTTTCAGGAAGAAACACGATGATTAGAGTCCATTGTAAGGAGTCTTGATGCTCAACGTTCACAGTGTTTGTGCTGCATCAGTTAGTGTGGGATCAGATTAATTCACTGTCAGACGTATTAATTCACAAACTACTTAATTGTGGTGGCACGGCTACTCTTCAAAGGCTGAGACTGAATCATTCACACTCTAATATCACGTTTCTTCTCATTTGCGCTGCATCCAAGAGATATGAGGTCGTGGTGGTTCTGGAGGAACTACAGATGAATATTTTGAGAAACGCGACATCAGACGGAACAAAAATTGCTATGAAACCCGAAAGCAGGTAACAACGACTCATTCGTAACGCTCTTCTTGGAGGCTACAGAGACAAAAACTAAAATCCAAGATACGGAATGGCTTACGAGTCTATTAAAGTGGTACACGTAATTTAACCTGTATGTACCAAATAAAGTTAGCGAATCGATGTCCCTTGGGGTTCCGTGTCAGGAACCGATTAAACTGTTTAAGAGACAGGCGTCAGATTAATGCATGTTTATAACGTATTGCTTAATCATGTCTTACAGCAGACATCTAGATGTAATCATTGGTAGATGAAACTCTATTCCACAAGGATGCTTGTGCGACCGCATAACTTAAGTCGAGAGTAACAAGGGAATGACTGATATGTTGTAACCTTTTGCGAGTGAGTGAGACTTCAGTGAGAGAGGGTATGTATGGTTTCACGCCGCTTTTTAGGAATATTCCACGGCGGGGGACACCAGAGATCGGCTTCACACTTTGTACCCATGTAGGGAATGGAACCGGCGTCTTCGGCGTGACGAGCGGACGCTTTATCCATTAGGCTACGAGTTATGGGGTCGAATAATATTTATTTTCAGTTATTATTGAAACGTGCCCGTGGAAATATGACGAAGACAGCTGCTGTCAATACGTATTCAGTTTGGGTTAAATGTAGTAAAAAACGGTAGACCATTTAGACCGAGACATTAAAAGTCTGTCCACCACCCCAGTGTGTTGGCAAGTAATATACTTGATAAAGGGCAGTTAGTGGACAAAACCCCAAATACAACATTTCTAAAAAGAAAAGGGAGAATTTAGTTGTAGTGTGTGTATTTTTTATCTTGTTTATAACCTCTGTTATATATTCATACCAAACAACATAACATAGTAGCATTGCAACATGTGCTCTCGGCCAGGATCACTCATCACTGTTAAATAATGATTTAATGAAAAACGTAAGGCTAATTCGACTGGTCTGATTAAAATGAAACACAGGACACCCCTCGTGATGATGTCAATACCTCAATGGATACAAAACTGACAAACAACACAGCTTTGTCTGGATATCAGCATCTGTCAGTTCTTGACAATGAAACACGCGTCTTTGATTGAACAGCATGGGATTGCGTGAGTGTAGATGTTTGATATTCATAAACACAATGTTATTTCCAGCTGAGATACACGATCTGAAAGGACGTAGCCTTCGGGGGAAGTTTTCCCGGCTGACACGTGAACAGAAAATACATGTAAGCAGCTAAGAGGTCCTTCATATAAATATCATTTGTCTATTTCTAACCTGTTGATTCCGATGTTACTGAAAAAGGATATCTAAATTATATTGCATCAACACGAACAGTTTTTTGCACACAGAATATGAAAATTGAGATTAGACGGTTTGATAAACGATACTATATCACTTTCTAAATGTCCACATGACGTAAGTAAGGACGTGTATAAACGCACTTTAGCATCGAGCGTCATGTTTCAATGCTTGGTGCAATACTAAAAACACCCAAGCAAGAGCGCCTTGAGCATGAACTAGTTGCGTTGATATGTGCTCTATATAAATATCCTATTAAAATAATAATAATTATGAAAAAAAATGTCCCTCTTGCCTATTCATAATAACTCTCACCACTCAAGTACACCCTGCACCTGCCAATTACTTCTCTGTCCTGTCCCTTCCCCATTTTAAGCTGTATGTGACCCGTGACGAACCGGGTTAGAATTGATCTTCAGTATCCCGTGCTTGTGGGGATCGGGTAGGCAGGCTCGCAGACTTGGTTGACGCATGTCATCGTATCCCAATTGTGTAGAACGCTGCTCATGCTGTTAATCACTGGATTGTCTGGTCCAGACTCGATTATTTACAGACCGCCGCCATATGGCTGGAATATTGCTGAGTGCGGCGTAAAACTAAAGTCACTCACTCACTCATTCAGCTGTATGTTGTATTGTGGTTGTGGTTGAGCATGATCATCGAACTGCCCAATGGAATACGATGACATGTGTCAACCAAGTCAGTGAGCCTGATCAGCCAATCCCGTTGGTAGCCTCCTACGACAAGCGTTGGTTGATGAAAACCAATTCTAACCTTCACGGGTAAGCGCCATTATCACTTTCACACCCAAACCCATTTTCAGACTTTGTATTTCTCAACCGTCCCCTGCACTCAAGTGCTCCCATCTGACTGATGTGCGGACATGCCGGTCAACAAAATACAGCAAATTATGGGAAGTTAGATCTCACGGGCACGTCATGCCAAATTATGTTAAAATATGGTACTTTAATGCTCACAGGGTGAAAGAACAGATGGTGAGATGCACGTATGACGTACGGGGTTGACCCCTGATTTTTGATTGGATAATCATGGGCACGCTACTAGGTCACATTCATCCGAGCTACATTTCCATCATCCCTTCTTACAGACAAAAACATCAGTTTCGAATATGCTCAAAAGCTGTAAACTGAAAAGGTGATGTCTCTCCTATATGGCGAACCATTAACATTAACTTACGTAACAATTGCAGCACCTGATACTGCTGTCTTTAAAAAATTAAGAACTTCGTGCTTGTACGCATGCTTTGGATTGCACAAAGTAGTGCGCAAGCTTTTTTTGAGTTCTTTACTGGGCAACGTCTTTCTTAAACTCTTATCGGTTCGTGAAGACAAAATTTAAAACAATTACTAAAAAAATCAACGGTAATATGTGTAAAACATGGCTAATAATACCATGCCGCTTCTCGATAAATACCACAGAATATTCTACATTTATCACAATCCCTGGCATTCAATATTCATGAGATGAAAAGTCTTGTCCATTGTATACTGTGAGTGGGCTGTTGGGTTTCTATGTCTTATTGCGGTGGGGTATTGCAGTTGGCTGGCAAAAGAATACCTTAAGTCCTTACAAGTACAAACGGCCATTCCATCCAAACATCATATACCCCCTTCCCTTTTATACAATGTTATGCTTTATAGAGTATTTTCAAAGACTTTGCCGTTGTCTTTTATGGGCCTAAAATCAAGATTGCTCAACCCCATTTCACCTTTCTCTCCAATTCGTGTCACCCAGTCTAGCACAGACGGTCTCTAATATCACCCGTCCGTTGACTCCACAGACGCATTGACTTCATTGATAGCTACAGCCTTGCTGAAGACGTTGACCGGAGAAAGCTGCCTTAAAGGAATATTTCTGCGAACAGTCTTGAAAATAATCCAATAAGTGATGCTCATGCAGAAATTATCTCATTTCATGAAGCCCTGTTCACTTTCTTTGGTTTGTCAATATAAATGTTTCCAGGGATACGAATAACTACTTTTACATTGTAGATATCTTACGGTGTTCACACTGATTCTGTGACTGCACATAGATTCCGTTCAAAGTAACGTTCGAAAGGTTCAGCCAGTGCTGAGATTTAAAGAAGGTCAATGTCGTTATGAAGGAATTTAAATTCATGATTTATATGTTGACACGACTGTAGGACCTTATAAATCTTAATCTGAAAATAATGACTGTTTGTAACTGACTGTTCGTGCGAATGTTACTTCAACCACGGAATATGAGGTTTTGAAATCTTACGGCAGTATTTTGTTTTGAAAGGTGGAAAGCTCATCTAATGTGGTAAGCTAGACAATGAACACTTGTACACATGCGTTTGTATTAAATCTCTCAATTCAGTGACAAAAACCAAAATTCATAATCAGTTCTCTGCGCAAAGTAGAGTCCATTGTACGATTTTTAATTGCAGAAGTACACTCTGAAAGAAACTAACATCACATGGAATGAAGAATACGAGATGAGATCTGTCCTTTATTAAGTACAGTGTGCATGGACTGCCCTGTTACAACAATGATGTTGTACGATTATTAATGAAGGGTCAACAGAGATGTCTACATCGTCTCTTTACGTGACGGTATCAGATGCAAGGTTTTCTAATTTAATTACATGGTCCTGTTCTATCAAGTTGACATGTAAGTATTCGGTGAAACATACTTGAAAACAGGCCATGACGTTTCAAACTGTAACTATCAGATTCTAACTTAAGTGATTCACTTACCACAAACACTGTGTAGGGAAACGTTACTGGATACAATATCAAATGCCTATGAGAAAAGATAGGGTAAGGATATTATCTTAAGAAGTAATTAAATCTGGTAATTTTGTCATTTCTTAGAAGTCATATATTGCATATTCACTGGGCCGTGTATGAGTCTAGTGAAACATCACAAGTGTCCATGTAATCATAAGTTGAAATACAATAGTGTTTAGCAAGGATTACAGTTGTCACAAACACGCACAAACTATGTGTGAAGACCATTCCTGGTGCCCCCCGCCGTGAAATTGCTTGAATATTGCAAAAACAGGCGTAAAAATACAATCACCCACTTGTTCAACTTGTTTGTTCTTCGACAGAACACATCACGTGCAGACTTAACCCCACTCCCAAGGTCATTCAGTTGGTTTATCGTCTCGATTGGTCTGTTTTTGGCAAAGGTTTCTACAGCATTTTAACTATATGAAAATTATTATTCATATTGGTTACTGCTCATGCCAAATGTTGTTTTTGCATATATTAGAGAGCCGAACCCCTTATCCTCATGCGCAAACTGAATCAATAACTTTCGAATATCCACGTTTCCAAACATCCATAATGACACGTAATTCAACAATATAATCTGTGATACCCTAACCTGTACTAAACTTCTTGAACGTCTGATAATATATCATTATATTAACATGAAGCTGATACTTTAAAGAGATGTTAACTTTTGGCAAGATAATGGATTTGATTTATTCCATGATCATCCTTATTTATGTACTTTAAATTTTTATATGTTTTTATATTGAAATATTATTTCTTTGTTCCAACTATTAGGGGAAATTACTCGTCCCTATGTAATTAAACAGTAGAACTCAAGTATCTAATCATGGAATGTGTAAAATGCTAACAGAAACTGATAATTCTATCACCGACGACCTTATCGAACTTCTGTACTTTTTTTGTTGCTTTTAGAATTTCAGTTCTGAAAATGAGATGAGCACTTTGGATGTTTTTGTCCCTGGAAACACAATTAAAGACGTCGTAAACGACAGCACAACTTTGGTTGGCGAAGGTTAAAACATGAGGTAAATCACTTTTCGATGGCCTTCTCAAGGATTTGTGTGGCCCTTGTGTAATTGATAGTGTACTTAGAAACTAAATGTCAATACGATCTTCTGTAATGTACGTTATTAAACAATTCATTGATTTAATGGTTTACTAGCTGCGAAAAATCGAGCAGTTTACTCTGAGCAATGCTGCTTATATGTCGCAAATATATAGATAATGCATGTAACATTTTTAACACACACAAATCACCCCTCCTTCCTCCAACAAACCCAATCACAACTATGTAGGACTATGTATTTGTTTATATCAATCAACCACGTCCTGATATCTGTCTGAGCAAAATATTCGGGTGTCAGTTTCAGGAATCAATGAGTATGGTTTTACGCCGCTTTTAGCAATATTCCAGCAATATCACGGCATGGAACACCAGAAAAATGTGCTTCACACATTGTACCCATGAAGGGTCTCGAACCCGGGTCTTCGGCGTGACGAGCGAACGCTTTAACCACTAGGCTACCCCACCGCTCCACGATTTCAGGACGAAACCAGGGTAAAGGGGTAACCGTTTACATTGTCTATGTTGGATCTGGTTAACTGACTGTCAGACCCATGAAGATCCCGGTTAGAATTTGTCTTCAACAATCAATGCTTGTCGTAAGAGGCGACTAACGGGATTGGATGGTCAGGGTCACTGACTTTGTCGACACATGTCATTGTATCCCAGTTGCGTAGATCGATGCTCATGCTGTTGGTAACTGGATTTTCTGGCCCAGGCGCGATTATTTACAGACCACCACCATATAGTTGGAACACTGCTGAGTGCGGCGTAAAAGAACAAACAAACAAACTACTTAATCTAAGACCACGTTTTTTCTCATTTGCGCTGCATCCTGAGATATGAGATCGTTGTGGTTCTGGTGGAAATACAAATTGAATACATAGAAAAACGCGACATGAGACGGAACTGGAATATGATGAAACCCTTACACCGAAAAACAAACTCTCATTCCTATTTGAAACTTATCTAATATAACTAGTACCACATCAAAAATAGCGATTCGATGGCCTTGGGGGCTTCATGTCAGGACAGATTATCTAGTGTACGAGACAGGCATCCGATTAATGAATGCATGTTACGCTTTATTCAATCAGGTGATGCAGAAAACATCTAGATGTCGCAGCTGGAAGATGTATGTGTGACCTCATAGCTTAACTCGTCACAAACAAGCGAATGGCTGATGTTCCATAGCCTTTTGCGTGAGGCGATAATGGGGATTCATTACACTTTAGAAATTGATACCGTTGAAATGAACAGACGGGTTTTTTTCTAATTAGGATATACTGCTTTCGAAATGTGTTCAAATTAATTGAAGATAAATTGGGTATATGTGGTTTATGCCGTAATGTATTTGGGTCGAGACATCATTAAAGCCACTGAACACCATCTGACTGTGTGGCAAAAAAGAAATGATTCTTAAAGATTTAACTCTATTTGTGAGCAGCAGAATCTCTGCCTTTGTACAGAACTGTCCTATTTAATATTTACCATATCATTGTTAGATCATAATAAGTCAATAAATGTTTTACCTTGTGACTGGATGTTTGGTACAACGATCAGCTGCTTATCTGGATCTGTTCATTCCGCCTGTGCATTGTCACACAATGCATTTCCATGCACATTGTGTATTGCAGTGGTATGTACCCTTTTCGGCAATACCTTCTGTTATCACCGATTTACTTTTATCGATCAATATAATTCTCTTTGCGATTTTGCGTCACACAGGCTAATTCCCTTTTTTGAGAACAATCACCCTCATGGACTGATTCACCCACGCCGGCAAGCATTCCCGTTCATTCACTAACTAAATTCACACAGTTCAACGCTATTTTGCCGTAAACTCCAAATGCAGTGACTGTCTGTTTCAGCAGGCGATTAAGACTGTATATTCTCATTAAATGATACGTACATGGGAGCAATTTGAGGACACACCCAAATACAATATATCTAAATGTGTAATTTCACCATGAGCACTATTCTTAAGTTAGATTTAGTTTTCCACCGGCTGTCATCATGTAATGATAACCAGCGCAGTATGTATAGTTGCTATCTCGTTCACTAACTATGTTGTAGATTAATACAAAGGACAAAAAATAAGAGTATTGCAACATGTCCTCTGGGCCAAATTCACCCATCACTGTTAAATGGTACTTCAGTTACAAGTACAACTAATTGGATTGGTTTATTTTAATGAGAGCAGAGACTCAACACAAATACATCAATGGATAAGAAACTAACAACCAACTAAACTTTGCACGGATATTAACATTTGCCATTTTGGAAATACGACAAATGCATGTGTTACAATTAACGATGTGGAATTGTATGACAGTAGATGCTTGATGTTCATCGCTAAACACATCGCTATTTCCAGCTAAGATACAAGATCTGAAAGGACGTGGCCTTCGGAGGAAGACCTCTTGATAGAAACGTGGACAGCATATAGATAGATATAAGCGGCTAAGAAGAATTTCATTTAAATACCAAAGGATATTTGAAAGCAACGTGGGCGTTTGAACGAAAACATTCACGACCTCTGTAATTTGCCTGTAACTGACCTGCTGATTCCGACGTTAAGGGCAAGAGTACCCAATTATAGTGCAGTTGCAGGACACAAATTTGCACAGATGACAATAAAATTGGAATTAGATTGAGAAACGATACCAGATCCCCATATAAATGGGCATATAACCTTTACCGCACTATGCATCATGCATCTAGTTTCAATGTTTAATTCATTGCTGATAAAACCGTTATGTAAGATTTGTTATCTTTTATCGTGAGTATTTCTAAAAAAACTATAAGTGCTAACCTGCAGTATATTTGTGTACTTTAAATAATATTTGTCGCTATTGGTGCATATATATTGCTGATGAGAGATGAGTCTGTTGTTATATGTCAACAACATGTGATTTTAGTAAAATGTAGGATATAATAAATGTTAATATAAATGCTACGACCAAACATTTAAACAAAGATCCGTTTGCGACAAACATCCAATGCAATATTATCAGTTTAATATCACAATATATTAAGCATGACGCTTGGGAAACGAATTGAACACATATCACTCTTGGGAAACGAAAATGATTATAGTGTATTAACTGTGAAATTGCAATCACCCAATCACCTGAGGGTAATACATGTGCGCAGTTCATGGCCACTGTCCACCCTTTGGGATCTTTAATTTACCGCTTCCTGCATCATGGTCCTTTGTGCGAAATTTTTAAATGAGTAAATATATGTCAGGTCGAATCAGTCAGAATCTTCCCAATTCTGGTAATTCTTTCAAGTTTTGGCAGTATAATCCTATCGGACTTAAAGCATTTTATCGCGACTTTTGAATGTATTCTTCAAGAATTCTCTTGGCCTGTGAAACCAGCCATGACGTTGAGCATAGTGATGGAGTAATAAATACTTCTGACAGTCCGGCACTACTTAGTATTCATTTTACTGTATCTGTCCACACATGATGTTCCATTTACATCTTAATTTAGTATCAAATATTTAAAATAATATGAGATAACTTTGTGGGTCCGTTTAAATTCGTAAATTTAGGCCAGAAGGAGATTGTCAGTGTAAATACTTTAATTTAGAGACGTTCCCTGCCTCATTTCCAAACAAAATCAATACATTTCAAATGCAGATGAATGCAGTCATTGTTTCAAGACATCCACCATGGCATAATGTAAAACGATATGATCTGCAATCCTATAACCCTATTCATAGCCCTGCTTGAACGTCTGTTAATGTATAAGTGCTTAAACATAAATCTGATGAACACTTTTCTTAAGGAACTAATTTGATTTATTTAACAATAAAGCCTTGGTTGATATAATCACCCTTGTGTATGTACAATGTCCATTAGATATTACGTTGGTGCTGCCATCTTCAGTAATTACTCGTCTACGGGATGTAATTAAACTCAAGAGCATAGGCATCTGACCCTCGAATCAGTAGAACGTTTATGTAATTGATAGTTCTCTCAACTCCAGCTGACTTAATGACAGCTTTTAAAATTTCTGTAGTGACAATAAGATGAACATCTTGAACGATTTGCCCCTGGGGATGCCAATGAAGACGTCGTAACTGATAACGTAACTGGCGTTGGTGAACGTCGACTGTCTTGTCAAGAGTGTTGAGGATTTGCATAGCAGTGGTGTAACAGTGTCCCCAGAAAATGGCAAACGTCAGTGCAAAAGGGTACCCAGTCTTTACTATCATCAGAAATAGATTCCATATGTTGTGAAAAGCAAAACAGCTGTTCAAATCACATGAATGGACTAAAGCCACTACACTATTCTCCAGTAGAAATGTGTACTGTATGCTACAAATCAGCCACGCGAGCACGCGATCTAATCGTAAGGTACTATTAGTTCCGAAATCGAGACGTTTACGCAAAAAAAAGTATTCCTCACTGGACATAACAGTGTTTATAAGGCAAGCGATTACAACATTTTTCACACACATACAGTCTGGTATTTTGTAAATATGTACATCACAATTACCCATTATGCCCATTGTCTCTTGTAAGTATGATCACTAAAATCAAAGGAGACAGAAAAACTATAAACAATTACCCTTCTGGTTTAGACCATTTGCCCTGCTATTGACACTATATGGTTGGAATCCATTACCACATGCTTATTGAACAGTGATTCGTGATTGGCATCAAGCTGGTCGCTGACTTATCCTGGTACTTTGTATACATATATGTTTATCATTATGCATCAGAAATGAATCGATAACCTGTATTATCCAAAACAATCATTATACTTACTGATATCATCCTTCTGCTCTTTATTGAAAGACTGTCCCAACATTCCATTGTTGCACCATAAACACTTGAAACGGGAGATATTTGCAGCATCCTTTACTCGCCAATCCAATCAGCAAAACCAAATGTGTGGAAGGTACCAGTGGATGAACTTGATACACTTCACACTCAAATGTCTGACCCGCGATTGGTGTAAAAACTAAGTCTCTTTCGGAAGATGAAGTGCCTAAACTTTGACAACCAAGAACAAATGGATATTAAACTGGTCTACATTTACACCTGGGTGGTTTAATGTACATTTTACTTATATGGAAGATGGTTCACGTTTGCCTCAAGTAATCCAGTCAAAACCAGATGACCAAACACTGCTGTTTGATTACAACGGTAGAACTTTGACACACATGAAATTCCCCCTATCCCATTTTATTGGTATTACAAGCACTAGGTCTAATCTACTGCTAGGGATTTACATGGCAAAGGGTCCATGACCAGGGTACATGTCAGCTCAACACTTCAAAGCGTATGTTAACATCAAAGCGACTTTGATCGTTGCCGACATAGCCAGGGTCAGTACCAAATGCACTAGTATTGGTTGTATAAAGGAACGCAATGTTTAGAGTTCACAGCGAAAGAGGCGTGATGCTCAACTTTGCAAGGCCTATGCTGCTTCAGTTGGTCTGATTGAGATCTGTCTTCGTGACTTTCAGATGGATTAATACATACACTACTTAATTGTGGTGGCACGGCTATTCTTCAAGGACTGAGACTGAATCATTCACACTGTAACAGCACGCTGCCTTTCGGTTACGCTGCATCCCTGAGATATGAGGTCGTGGTGGGTCTGGAGGAATTACAGATTGAATACGTTGAAAAACGCAACATGAGGCAGAAGAGGAATGTGATGAAACACTCACATAGGTCAAACAGTCTCATCCATAAAGTATACATCTTGGAGGTTAAACAGACAAAAAGTACAAAGGCATCAAATCCAGAATAAGGAATGGCATTAAATTCAGTTAAACTGGTAAAACGTGCATATTTGAAATATTACTAATCTATCCAGTACCAAATCAAATAAGCGACTCGATGGCCTTGGGGGCCTCATGGCAGTTGAGATTATAGAGTATATAACTCGATTTGTTGTTACAGCATTTGGGAGATGCAGTTCGACTCAAGTGGGATGCTTGTGTCACGTAATAACTTAAGCCGACACTAAGAAGAGAATGGTTGATATTCCGTGTCCTTCAGCGAAAGATAAAATTAATCTAAATTTTTTGGATGTGTGACACTTTAGATCTGATATTGTTGAGATAAACTAAAATTCCAGGTTTTGTCAGGCAGCAATTCATTACGGAGAATATTTCACTCAAATATACGACTCCAACATTCCACCGAAGTCTTTGAAAATATTAATTGAATCACAGCTTATTAGCTGACCACACAAAGTGTCATTATGTATGTGGCTGTTCAAGCTTCAAATATGTATTGATTGATTTAAAATAAATGGGCAAACCGGTTGTTAGAAGTCTAAAAATCCTTGGCCTGAGGCATTAAAACCCCCAAGAATATTTGTCTTCCGTGTTTACCCAAATATACTTGAAAGCAACAGAGTCTCTGTCCCTTTAATTTATTAAAATTACTACATCGTTGTTAGCAAATGTGCCATCATGTGACAGTGAAAATGGCAGAGCTCCCTTGTCTTATCACTGAGTTTCCTCAACCCATTCATACAGCTGTCGTTATTTTGGGTCACAGGGGATCATGCACTTATTCCTGAACAGACACTCATACCGGCTCATTAACTTACGCAATTCAAGAACTCTAATTTATTCACTCGCTACATTTATGCAGCGTCCAATCCTATATATATTCTAACCCCATGCAATCAATATTTATGTCTACATGGAAGCATTAAGTGATAACATTTAAGCTATAACCCAAATTAAAACAAATATGTAAATAACGTGTGGGTATTTTTATCATAAGCATTTTTCATGGCTAATTTTACTTTTCCATCACGTATCGTTATATTGCAGTCTGATATCTCCGTAGTTTGTAATGATCGTATTTTGTATCGTGGTAATCTCGTTAGTTATACATTAATCCACAACATCATAGAATGTCAGCTGCTATTCGCAAGAAGAAGCATGAAAAGAATGTCTTCATTGTAATAATGTTGACCAGAAGCGCTATGTTCAGTTAGATACATAAGTGGCCTTCGGGGGAAGCCGTCTTGACAGACACGTGAACAGTATGTACATGTAAGCAACGGAGAGGTCCTTCATTTAAATACCAAAATAAATTTGAGATAAACGTGAGCGTCTAAACGAAATCATTCACTACCTTTGCCATTTGTCTGTAACTGATCAGCTGATTCCGACGTTAATGACACGGATACCCAATTACATTGCAGTCATACGACACAGTGTGCAAACTAAACATGAAGATTGAGATTAGTTTGAGAAACGATACCAGATCCCTTAAAATAAATGGGCATATGGCCTTGGAGTAAAGACGCATATCCACGTACTATGTACCGTTAGTCTTTTCCAGTGTTGAGGCTTGAGCAAACTAATGGGTAAGACTAATTGTTTTTATTCACATCCCTAAAAGCAATACTTGCTTTCGCATAATTTACATTTGTATTTCAAACTTTATTTTTTCGCTTTTGGTGTACAATATGACACTGATGGAAGCAAAGAAAAAAATGTTTAGACAAAGATACATTTTGGCGACAAACATCCAGTGCAGGATTATGTTTTACAGATTAAGATAAAATGCAGTAGAGAGAGATCATGTGCTCGTGGCGCACAGTCAGGCTGGTAAGGCTCATCAGGAAACGCTGCCTAAACGAACCCACCAAAACATTACGGTGAATAGGTAGACTCCTCAGCACTGGAGCATTCTGCTTTATCCAGAGTGCCAGAAGAGCTGAGCTGCGCTCCCAGTGGAGAACCCAGAAGGCAAAAGGTTAGCTAGTACCAAACTAAGGGCACCGAGCACAATGGGGAGCCTGACGACAGTGTAGGATGCAAGTAAGACCTTTCAAAGGCGAGGTCTGCATATTTGCCATGTTTTTTCCTGAATTTGGTCAATCACATGGCTGTCAGACCGGGACTGAAAATTCCATGATATAAAAAATAATTCATGCGTTGGCTTAGAAATATCTGAGGCTATCATTGTCCATGGCGCCCTCTACATGTTCTTGCTCGTACCATTGATTGACCTCGGAGTCAAAGGCACAAGCATGACGAAGGAGGTAATGAAAGAACTGAACAACGTCATCATGTTGCTCAAGGATATATAGACTTTTAACGCTGTGCCAATGCTGGGTATCCAATCGCAAGGTTTTAGACAGTCTCATAAAATTCTTATACAATCGCTTATTCAGTAACGACCTTTTCAGAAGGTTGGGGTATAAATGTGATTTTTTTCACTGTTAGGTTTTGTATTTTCTCAGTCAATGTACATATTGCTCGTGAACAAGACATCTGAAATGTAAGGGTATTGACTTTTTACCCTTGGAAATATTCATATTGACAAATGAGATGTCTTCTGCGTGAAGACACTAACTGGATTGTTTTCAAGACCGTTCTCAGAAATTTTCCTTCAAGGCAGCTTTCACCGACAAACATGGACAGCAAGGTTGTAGCTATCAATGAACTCAATACATCTGCTGAGCCAACGGTCGGGTGATATAAGAGACCGTCTGTGCTAGACTGGGTAACATGATTTGGAGAAAAAAGGTGAAATGGGGTTGAGCAAACTTGAGTTTAGGCTCATAAATAGGCAAAGGCAAAGTCTTTATAAAGCATATATAGAAGGGAAGGGGGTATATGATGTTTGGATGGAATGGCCGTTTGTACTTGTAAGGACATAAGGTATTCTTTTGCCAGCCAACTGAAATACCCCACCGCAATAAGACAGAAACCCAACAGCCGACCCAGGCACAGTATACCAAGTCGTACGATCGACACTACTATTCATCTCATGAATGCTGAATCGAATGAGAGGCATTACACTAAATGTAGAATACGACACGATTATGCGGTATCTATCAAGAAGCGGCATGGCATTTTATTTATTAGCCATGTTTTATATACATTACCGTTGATGTTTCAGTAATTGTTTTACAATTAGTCTTCACGAACCGATAAGAGTTTTAGAAAGACGTTGCCCAGTAAAGGACTCAACAAAAAGCTTGCGCACTACTTTGTGCAATCACATGCATGTGCGAAGTTCTTAAATTTAAAAAGACAGCAGTATAAGGTGCTGCGATTGTTACATAAGTTGATGTTAATGGTTCCCCATATAGGAGAGACGTCGCCTTTTTAGTTGTACAGCTGTTAAGCTCATTCGGAGCTGATGTTTTGCCTAAATGAGATGTCAAAGTGTGTGCAAAAGCAGAGGTTAACGTGAGGTCAGGCACACAGGCGGAGACATCCCGTCGTGGCAGTAAAAAGTGATTGGTATGAATAGAAATGTAGATGCGGATCAATGTGACCTAGTGGCGTGACCATGATTATCCAATCAAAACACTCGAATCAGGGGTAAACCCCGTACGTCATACGTGCTGTAGGAATTTCGGATATCACCATCTGTTCCTTCACCATGTGGGCATTAATGTACCATCTTTCAATATCATTTGGCATGACGTGCCCATGGGATCTACCTTCCTGTAATTTGCTGTATTTTGTTCACCAGCATGTTTGCAGATCAGCCTGCTGGGAGCACTTGAGTGCAGGCGACGGTTATGAAACACAGAGTCGGAGAAAGGGTTTGGGTGTGAAAGTGATAATGGCACTTACCCGTGAAGGTTGGAATTTGCTTTCGGTCACACAACGGGTTCGGGTGGTCAGACTCACTGACTTGGTTGACACATGTCATCGTATTCCATTGGGTAGGTCGATGAGCATGCTCAACCACAAACAAAGTACAAAATACACCTGAAATGGGGGAGGGGCAGGGTAGAGAAATAAATGGCAGGTGCAGGGTGTACTTGAGTGGTGGCAGTTATTATGAATGGACAAGAGGGTGTAGAAAGCAGGGGAAGAGGGGAATCGGTAAAGGTGAGGGAAAACGAGCAGCAAGAACTCTTAGTTAAAGTCGCCAGAGAGTGGAGCGTCGCTTATAATAGTGAACTAGTATACCTTCAGGCGATTGCCTGAATCTTTCTCATGTTTTGTTTCACTGCAGTCCTCCCCATCCGACATGCTTGTTGAAAACATATCACATTTTCTTACCACAATCTTTCATAAAACATTAAAACACAATGCGCGATGCTAACTGCGTTTATATACGTCCCTGCTTACTCCATTTAGAAAGTGATATAGTATCGCTTCTCAAACTAATCTCAATTTTCATGTTCAGTGTGCACGGTTCGTGTTACTGCTTTATAATTAGGAATCAACGGTATCTGCATTTTAGTAATAGACAAATGTTATTTATGTGACGAAACTCTGTCTGTCATGACAGCTTCCTCCGGAGCCCACGTCTTTTCACATCATGTATCTCAGCTTGAAATAACAAACATCTACACCCACGCAGTCCCAGGTGGTTTAATGACAGATATTGATATCCGGAAAAAGCTGGGTTGTTTGTCAATTTTGTGTCCAATAGGGTATTGACATCATCACGAGGTGTCGTGTGTTTTCGTTAAATTAGACCAAACAAAATAGACTTACGTTTTTAATTAATTTGTTATTTTACAGGGATGAATGTTGCAATGCCCCTATGATGTGTTATTTAGTATAACAATATAACAGAGGTAATAAACAAGATTACAAAAATACACACACTTACTACTTATGCTAAAACTATTAAATTCTCCCTTGCTTTCTTTTATATATTTATTTGTATTTATATGCTGTAATTAGGGTTTTGTCCACTAACAGCTCCTTACAAAATATATTCGTTGCTAACACACTGGGCTCGTGGACAGTTTTAATGTCTCAGTCTAAATAGCTTACCTCTTTTAACTACATTTACCCAATTCATTTATTACATATTGGCAGCAGCTGTCTTAGTCATATTTACACGGGCACTTTCAATAATAACTCAATATAATTATTATTCCATCCCATAACTCGTCGGTGTCTGATCGTTTGAGTGAATTATACTTTGTTGTACACATTTCCACAATATTCGAGCATATTCTGCGTCCGTGTGGTAGCCTAATCGTTAACGCGTCCGCCCGTCACGATGACGACGCGGTTCCCATTCCCTACATGGGTAAAAAGTGTGAAGCCCATCTCTGGTGTCCCCCGCCGTGGAATATTGGTAAAATGCGGCGTAAAACCATACACACTCTCACTCACTCACTGACGTCGCACTCACACGCACACCCCACCCCCACCCCCACTCCCACTCGCAAAAGGTTACAACATATCAGTCATTCCCTTGTTACTCTCGACTTAAGTTATGAGGTCGCACAAGCATCCCTGTGGAATTGGTTTCATCTCCCAATGACGACATCTAGATGTCTGTTCTTACATACGATTAAACAACGTGTTATAAACATACATTAATCCGACGCCTGTCTCTTAAACGTTTAATCTGTCCTGACACGGAACCCCCAAGCCCATCGTTTCGCTAATTTCATCTGGTACAGATTAAATTAGACATACAGGTTGAATTACGTGTATCACTTTAATGGACTCTTTAGCCATTCCGTATCCTGGATTTGAGGGTTTTTTTCTGTATAGCCTCCAAGAAGAGCTTTAGGGATGATGCGGTTTTACCTGCTTCCGGGTTTCATCGAAATTCTTGTTCGTCTCATGTCGCGTTTCTCAAAATATTCATCTGTAGTTCCTCCAGAACCACCACGACCTCATATCTCATGGATGAGAAGAAACGTGATAATAGAGTGTGAATGATTCAGTCTCAGCCTTTGAAGAGTAGTCGTGCCACCACAGTTAAGTTGTTTGTGAATTAATACATCTGACAGTGAATTAATAAGATTCCACACTAACTGATGCAGCACAAACACTGTGAACTTGAGCATCAAGACTCCTTCACAATTGACTCTAATCATCGTGTTTCTTCCTGAAACTGATGCTCGATAATTTTGCTCAGACCAAGACGTTTACTGCGACGAAGAAAATTGATTTGATGTTAAAATAGGCTTTGAAGTACTGAATTTACACATGAATTTTTCTAATATTTACATCTCTTAGATTAGCCCCAATGCTTGTGTCAACAACAAAATTCGACGAATGTCATATGTGTACACGCTACATCTTTATCCACACACATCCTCAGGTCATCCCAATGATATCACTGGGTTACATACAGGCAGCCGGTCCTCTGCTGACAGTTAAATCCCTTGTGCGATCCACACTATTTCATAAGTATTTGTTTATGACTCACTATCAACTTGTGCGATAGACATGTTAGCGGAAAGGATGAGCATATCTTGCCCCATCGGTGAAGCCCTTTAGCAAACATATGGACGTTTGTTTTTCGTTTGAAAACGTTT
>VKKT01001202.1:713-12602 GCA_008038995.1 Haliotis laevigata
CACTCACACAATACCCTTGGTACTGATCGATAGAACGGGTTATCCTCGCTTACTCACTCACATAGTACCCTTGGTACTGATCGATAAAACGGGTTGTACTCACTTACTCACTCACACAGTACCCTTAGTGTGGGTAACATCGATAAAACGGGTTGTTATTCCCGTGACTCTTCATCAGACCAATCTGCACACAATAGACTACCGTAGACTATTTCTATCAATACCACATGGTCTCAAATCTCCCAGTTACCCTCAATACACGACAAGCATCCTCGAATAAGCGTTTTCGGTTTTCATTTTGACATTTTGGAAACCGAGAACGTATCTGTCTGCTGTCTTCAAGTAGTTCACCTTCAAAATGTCAAAACGACCCAAGTGGCCTGCATTTCAGTGTATACTTTCAGAAATGTCCTCCGTTGTCACCTCTGTCGTGATCAAAGGCGTGGTGGTGTCTATGTTGTAGGTCCTTCTCTCACGCCGCTGTCCGGCTTAGTGTTCCACAAGGAGAAGCTACGAGGAGTCCGGCCCTGCTTGTTACATCGCCCAATTTACAGATCCTTACTTGTTAGACTTGGGATCAATCGCCCCAACACGAAAATGTGCCGTTTAATTAGACATCGGTATTTTGGTCACGGCCCTTCAACAGAAAAGCCGGCCATTAAAACACGAAAATCGCTTGTAAAAGTTGGAGAGGTAGAATAGTAATTAGAAGGCATGCTAGCCCTTAGTTCCCGTTTGGACCTCAATGGGGATAGTAATTGATAGTTAACATCCATATTAAACAAAAGAAGCCCAGAGTCGGTACAGATCGAATATTCATTGAAATTTAACACAGAGGGCTTTGCTGCTCTAACAAGACGTTGAACATGCCGTTTTGTAATTGGACGAGGGATCGTCAGTCTCAAGGAAGTACAGTGATCAATGCTGTAGATCCCTTGGAAACAGCCGTGTTTGTCGTCTGCCTACAGCCAGCCTCGGTTTCATTACCCGTCGGATCACCAACCTTTCACCTCTGGCATTTGACATTAAATAAATGCAGATGACCCGTCTTCCTTCCGGTGTAATTAGCAGTCGGTGTCTCCACCAGAAGGAATGGTCCCAAGCGTGAACGACGACCAGGCTTTAATAATAAGTGGAAAAATGACGAGCCTTTTGGCGGTTTAGTCATTTAACAAAATCAACTGAGAACAATTAGTCTAGACAACAGATCAGTAACAACATTGTATCACAAAGTAGAGCCTGTTAACGCCGCTGTTTTGTTTGATATGGAGCCATCATGGCGGCGGCGTCTTCGGTTTAAGTTCAACGTCTTTGGGTGACGTGAAAAACATAAGATTATATTAGAAGGTACGAGCGTCCAAACCGCCTCTGAGGATATTCCGTGAAAACAGTTTCCTGCTTTTAAATGGATTACAAGCTAAACTGATCGATTTATTGCGTTTTCGAAATCGTGACTTGTGCTAAAAAGCAATGTTGGATTAAAACATGATGTTTAGATTGCTAAACGTGATGACCATTATTTGTATAATTATGGATATCATGGCTTGAACGACCTAGTCGAACGCATGTGAGCATGTTCTACAGGTTGTTTCTTGTGGCACGTGTGTGCGTGTATCCGGCAAATCAACCTTCATAAAACTTCGTGCGTGTGTGTCAATGAGCGAGGCATGTAATTGTGTGAAGAAAATAGAAGGATTCGAGGGCTTCTAGTGCCTTCAGGGCACTTAAACCGACTAAAGGTAGACTGCTGATTTCGTGTGATTATTTGTCCAAAAGGGTAAACGCAGACTGTAGACGTACGTTGAACCGTAACGTCGACCATTTGCCAGTGGCATGTTTCTGAATTAGGTGAATTAAAGTTCCTCAGTCACATGTTTCATTCATTATTATTACTTTATTAGGGGCGGTGGCGTAGCCATGTGGTTAAAGCGTCCACTCGTCTCGCCGAAGACCCGGGTTCGATTCCCCACATGGATACAATGTCTGAAGCCCATTTCTGGTGTCCCCCGTCGTGATATTGCTGGAATATTGCTAACAGCGACGTAAAACTAAACTCACTCATTCACTTTATTATCATAGACATGTGAATATAATGACCCGATACCTGACTTCAGGGATAACCTCTCGACACTTCAGAACTTCGATTGTGTAGGTTTGTTGTTGGACGAAAACCCAAATTGACGCTAATCATAGCCGTTGTCTTCTTTCCCGTTCTTCCCTGCACATGTTGGTAGCCTACCGCTCACAACAGGGGCGAATTTGGAATCCGAACTCATGCCCACAGGATCCAGGCACTGCCAAGAGACGTAACTTTACATTGTTTACGAACACATGGAAAATGGTTCCAGATGAACTTCAAGTCTAAGATATTGCTTTGTAATTTAGTTTTATTGTTTTCAATTAAGCATTGGAATACAATATGCCCAATATTTAATTCCAAGAGTTCCTGAATTGCATGCGTATCAAACAGAGGAATATTCTTCTGCTTCGACAACCTGCCCGTACTTCTCAACTTTCAGTTTCTGGATTGGCAAACATGGCTTCAAGCTTTTATCAGATATGGCTCCATAAAGACAGAAATCACTGGACTGGCTAACATGACGTTTTTTCCCTGATGTCTCCAGTTGTTGTTACGGACCACGCGCTCATGATATTGATTACAACATGAATGCCGTTGCTTTACTTCCGCCAGTGTTCCTGATGGTGTTTGTGTGAGAGATGCACCACAATGCAACGCTAACAATCACAACACCGGCACAGAGCCTCCTGGGGAATGTCCCCCAACGTCGTGTTTACCAACGTACCTCCTCGACTGGATGGGAGATAAAGTAATGGTTTGTCTAGTCCAGATTCAATGATCTATCGGTCATTGCGATATTGACGCAACATTTTTGACTCCAACAATAAAGGCATCCAACATTCTTGGGGTCAACGCCAAGTCCCATGACTGAATTAAAACTGAGGTTAGTTTTACGCCGCTTAAGCAATCTTCCAGCATTATCAAGGCGGGGGACACCAGAAATGGACTTAACACAATGTATCCATGTAGGGAATCGAACCCAGATTTTTGGCGTGACAAAGGAACACTACAACCACTAGGCTACGGTCCCAGTTCCATGACATATTTCCAATAATCCATCCATATAATTTCAGTACTGTTTTGCCTTTTACGTAGAGTCATCTGTTTGGGGAAAATCCAAATCGATGACGTCCTATATGTTATATATAAATTGCCACGAAGTTTAGTACATTCAATCCCAAGCATTCTCCCCAGACAATCCGGATAATTAATTCGCCTTCAGTGTCTTTACGATATGACATATTATATTTCCTGTATGACATTCATTTATTATTTCATATAACAATGTGATGGCGGGTACACGAGTCAAGGCAGACACATTAACCTCGTTTTGCTTGCACTAAGATTTGAAATATAATACCCAGTAATTACTAGTGACTGAGAAGTTTCATACGGTACCAGCCGCTTCCACAGAACCCTTCATCTGTGTTATCTTCGCCATGAGAGAGTGAATGAGTTTAGTTTTACGTGGCTTATAACAATATTCCTGCAATATCACGGAGGGGTGCACGAGAGATGGGCTTCACACATTGTACCCGTGTGGGGGAACAACCGCTTTAACCACAAGGCTACCCCACCGCCATGAATAATATAGCATTTGACAAACGCTGAATGATATACATTTGATTAGATATTAAATTTTCTGCCACGGTGGGGTGGCATAGTGGTTACAGCGTTCGCCCGTCTCGCAGAAGACATGGGTTCGATTCCCAAGGGGGGTACAATATGTGAAGCCCATTTCTGGTGTCCTTGAATATGGTGAATATTGCAGCGTGAAATCACATTCACCCACTCAACTTCAGATATACCTTTTGTGTTCAGCTTCTTGGCAATGAGCTCAAATCAGTGGTCCTATGTTGTGTAAAATATACACCACAGGGTAATGTAAACATTGTCAAAATACTAAACAATGTAAGGTGAGGTGACGCTCTGACCACTCCACCACGGAGGCGGTTTAAACAGTGTAAGCAAAGCACAGATAGGTATAAAGGGATACCTCTGTACCTCCAGTGCTCGCATTTCGGTAACCCTATACCAACTGTGATTGGTGCATATCAAATTACCCGCCCTTGGTTTTCATTTACATTTTAACGACCAGCCTAACGACGCGATAAGGAAAAATTAAATGAATACGGGAGGCCCTGACACCGACAGTTGTGATGGACAGGGAGAATCCTTTCAATTAAAAGCATTTAGGGGACTTTCGTTTGCTTGTCAGGAGGTTTTAAAATGTTGTATTTCAACTTAATCGATGCGACTGGCCGCCATGTTGTTGATATTGATGCTGTTTTGTAACTCGCATTTTGCTTGGTTCGTTAGACTGTGCACCTCAGTAAATCAAATTGGCTAATCAGAATGGACGGCGGGTATTTTGAGATCGCAGAAACCATTGCAATGGATCCTGGATTTAGTGTGTGTGTATCAGATTACCAGATCTGGAGATGAAAAGGATGACTTGAACTAAAAACTTTAAACATCGTAACACGAAACCGTTCAAACAAGATAAATACCTAGACTAGACTAGAGCTTTAATTGTAAGCTATTAACACTAAACAGTGTAAGCAAGATATAGACCGGTGTACTTGTGTTTATAACTGTAAATTTGGTTATGCCATATGGTGTAAACAAGATACAAACAGGTACAAAGTGGTATTAACCTCTAGCATCTTAGTGCCAAAACGGTGCTATATTTTCCCAGCCTGCTGAAAACATTCCCTGTGTGGTAGTGTAGTGTGTCCGCACAGGTCCGACATGAAAAACATTGCTGAACTGATGAAACCTAATATTTTTTCTTCTTTCTAACAAGCATTAACCGTCTTTTAAAGCCAACCTAATCAAAATTATTTGTTTGGTATACATCGGCGTCGGCATGAATAACGCAAACGTCAAAGCATAATTTTTCAATTTCAAGTTCCGAAGTATGTAAACGTCCTGTTAATTTTCTCCCCACTATGTTCACAGGATGACTAATTTCTAACCCAAAGCAGGAACACCTTAAGACCAAAATATCAAGCTTCACTCCATAGCAGAAACACTTTTAAACCACAATATCTGGCCTCGCCCACAGCAGAAACACTCATAAACGATATATCTAGACTCACTCAACTCAGAAACACTCTTGAACAAAAACAGCTAGCCTCATTGTACGTCTTCTTATTCCTTCTCCAGGCACCTTCCGATTCTGTCGTCCCCTTGCTTATATCCCCGCAGTCCCGTGGCCCCTCTGCTTGCTCCAGGCCTCTTGACTACACCAATGCCCCAAGCCTCTTACCCAATACCACACTTTCAGCCTATTACGAAATCAAATTCTACGGCCACCTTGCCAAATCCAATACCCCAAGCCCCTTGCTAAAGCCAATACTTAAACCTACTTGCTAAATCCCATATCCAAAGCCCCCTTGTCAAATCCAATACTCCAAATGCCTTTCTTCCATCCGTGTATCGGAGCCTCCACCTGCCAGGGCCCCGGATCTCATCCACCAAGCCCCTTAACATAGTCCCAAGTACCAAGTTCCTTACGGAATCCCTTTCCCTCAATCCCTTTCCAAAGAGTTCACCCCAAGAGCCCGACGAAGATCATTCACAAACCCCTTGTCAAAGAATTCGCCTGAGGAGCCCCACTTCCGATTGACTTCAGCTCTATCTCGGAGCCAAAGCTGCAAGCCCAAGTCCTCAATAACAAGCATGATCGAGTGGTAGTTACGTGTTCCCACTCACGCTCCCTTCGGGGGCTCCATCAGACAACGTCAGTGCACGTGGAGGTACAACACAAGTGGGAGTAATCCCCCAGGCAATCCAAGTACTGTTAACATACACAGATACAGTCGATGTCATCCACCCAGCGAGGTCCCATCAATCTTCCCCGTTGTTTTCTTAATCCTGAACACAATGCACATGTGAACACGCCCGTGGGTGGGAAGAACGCTAGACTTGTATTTTATCAGAACTTTGAAAAAAAACGCAGTTTATTGACGGCGTGACACGACTGAGGTATATCAGTGTATTAATACAAGCCCATCAAACGCCTGACAGTGAGGAATCAGTTATGTCCGTGTTCTCATGTATGTCTGACGAACAAAACATATCAATGCATAGAAGGCAGATCTTGTTGTACCGGGCCGTGATCATTGCATGGGAAAGTAATTGTTTTTGCTCATTAAATGATTAGAGTTTTTAAAGTTCCGTATTCATTAATTAATTACGACATCCTTAACTAAATTGAATCTCTTCAACAATGATACTATAGTTACAAGGATTTATGTAACAATTTCAAATGTTTGATAATTATTAGGGCTTCCTCTGGGGACTATTGAGTGTATGGGCGAGTGAGTTTAACAGTGGCATCACGATTATGTTACGACGGATTAACGTGGGAGGGATGCCCAAACTGATGCTGGCTGCAAACATGGGAGAAACCCACGAGCACAATAAAACATGTTGTCAGAGAAATGTTCGTGATTGGAACAGGTAGTGGATTCGAACAGAACCCGTGAACAGCAGAATAGTTTCACCAAAGAGACGCAGCTCTTCACAACCAATTCTACGGAGCAGACCTCTACGTTACCCAACCTCCCACGCGTATCCTGAAATGCATTCTATGACTACTAATAACCTCACTAACGGTTATAATTTAATACTCATTTGCCCGTGAAGATCCGGGTTAGAATTGATCTTCAGCAACCCATGCTTGTCGTAAAAGGCGGGTTATAATTAATACCGATTTTTCCCGTGAAGATCTGGGTTAGAATTGATCTTCAGCAACCCATGCTTGTCGTAAAAGACGACTAACGGGTTCGGATGGTCAGACTCACTGAAACATGTTATCGTATCCCAATTGCTTAGATCGATGATGATTTTGTTGATCACTGGATTGTCTGGTCCAGACTCGACTATTTACAGACCGACGCCATATAGCTGGAATATTGCTGAGAGCGAAGTTAAACGGGAAGCACGAGAGAAGATACATGAGTTGAGATAGGACATCTGAAAGTAGACGAGTAGGGGAAGCATAAAGGAAGGTAGACGATTAAGGAATGCACCAAATAAGATGGTTGTATAGGAAAACACAAGGGAGACGTGTACCCAACGCACATGGGAATGTAGACGAGTAGGGAAAGAACAAGGGAATACATAAATGAAGATAGACGAATAAGAAATCATAAAGGAATTCATAAATGAAGATAGACCTATTGGAAGGTGGGCGATTAAGGAAAACACCAAATAAGATGGGCGAATACTAAAGCACAAGGGAGACTTGTAGCTAAAGCACATGGGAAGATAGACGAGTGGGGAAAGCACTAAGGAAATTCAATACATAAATGAAGATAGACGAATAGAAAAGTATAACGGAAGGAAGGCGATTGAGGAGTGCACAAAATAAGATAGGCGAATAGGAAAGCACAAGGGACGTAAGACAGAAATAGAGAACAAACATCGGTGTCATTTGAACTGCAACAGATTAATCTTGAGCATGTTGGCACATGACAACACACACCTACAGACAGCATGTAACTCTCTGCAAATCACAAAGACAAGTGCATAATATATTATGTAGATGAGTCTTCAGCAGAGAGAAGACTTTACAGACTCATCAGATGCACATGAAGGTATAACACGCAACCAATCCTACTCACGCTAGGGGACAACAGCGGATGTGATCTGCGCCACAATCATGTCACGTGGGCAGCCATGTTTTCTATTACATATTTCAGTCTCTCACACACCCAAGCGATACATAAGAAACGCAACCATAGGTCAATTAACAATTTCTTTTCGGAAATGAAATTACATAATTACAAAAGGGCCACAATGGAGCAATAAAACACTATCTTAATACAGAGTGTGACAATGTTTGGCTGTGGCAACTCTCTGTGGATGCTAATTCTTCAGTGCTGCCACGGATCAAACCGTCTGCCCCAATTCGCCAATCGGATGACGGGGGTTCTCTGTCTGCACGCGATCCAGTGCTCCATATGGGTTCGGCTCCTGTCTCTGTGGAAGAATCGGTGTCCCGCGTTCTTTGAGAGCCGCCAGATCATAGTTATTTGTCTGGCATTTTATAGCATTTTTTCTCCCCCGTAGAGTATTTTGGATTTTTTGTAACATTTCTTTCGCACACTTTTAAACAGATTGGACAACGTTGTTCAATTTCTACTGTCGCAACTGATGTGTTTCGTTACACGTCATGTTTGCCCACAGCACATGTCTTAATACGTCTATGATGTTTCAGCTAAGTTAGACTTTTAAGAGGATTTTGCAAATGCTTCTCACGATTTTGGGATAGGGTTTCTCACCAAATAAAAGTGTTTTGTACCAATTTTGTTCCACGAGGAACTCTCAGGGTAACTCGAATTCTATCAAGGGCATATCTGTGTAGTTTTCCGTACATCGACGGGCGGTGGGTAGCATAGTGGTTAAAGTGTTGGCTCGTCACGCCGAAGACCCGGGTTCGATTCCCCACATGAGTACAACATTTCTTTTGTCCCCTCCGTGATATTGCTGGATTATTGCTGAAACTAAAACTAAACTCACTCACCCCGTAGGTCGAGACAAAGGATCGTCGATACACCACCAACATGAACAAGATGATTACGTTTTGTTAGTTTGTTTTTTGTTTAACGTAACACAACACATATTTTCACATGTCAGTCAGTAAGCGAATCTGGACCAGCCAATCCAGTGATTGACATCACGAGCGCAGCTTAGATACGATGCGTCAACCAAGCCAGCAAGCCTCATGACCCGATCCCATTAGTCACCTCTTACGATAAGCATGGGTTGCTGAAGACCAATTCTAACCCGGATGTTCACGGACAGGTAATTACGTTCTAGTAAACGAATAAATTTGATTTGGTCCGCATTTAACAGTATTCAAGTGTTAAGTCAAGAGCGAAGTGATGCAGATCTCACACATCGGTCGCATTGGTGAGTCACGGGTATGGTGTAGCCAGACCCAGTCTGTGATTCCAATCCAAAATTGTAGGTTTATGATGTGCCCTCGGTATACTGCTTTGTGGATCCCAATAAGTCTACGGGACGCTCATACTAAAATGGTTGAGAGCGACTCCTTTGTTTTTTGCTACACTTGCAAGCTTTATCCTTCATTACTATATACTGGTGCAAACTGACGACAGAACTGTGACCCGTGTCAAGGTGATATTGTGACATGTTTGTGTTCTTCATCTCTTAAGAAAACAGTGCGGGTCAAACACTTTCTCCGAAATTAAACAAACGCTTTATGAAAACCTTTAATCAATTTATTCCGCGTTGTCATAAATCCCGAGCATGAAATTGTTGAAAAGCCTTATTCCCCTTCATAACGGCACAGCTGATAATGCTCATGATTTGAAAAGATATTTTTCGCATTTCTGGAATTGTGTTCACACAAAGGGCCAAAAGGGGCCCTATCCTTTGAGAATAATATGCACGCATCAATTAATATAGCGACATTGATGAAATCTTATGATGAGCGTAAGATTTGAATGGGATCCTGCAAAATTAATGCCACCGTTGTTACCATGGTAACATTATAACTAGCGAGTTATGTCCCTTGCAGTCGTTATTCTAGGGACGTGAAACTGCTATGGTCAGAGCTAGTTGGATGAAATAATTTGTTGAAAAATGCTGCCATTCACTTTAACATTAAAGTGAAGGCATACTTTTTAAAACAAGCAGGAACGCGCACAAATTCTGATCGGAAAGAAATCTGTTAGTACGTAATCTAAACCGACGGGCAAGATAGGTACGCACTTGATTAAATAGTTACAAATAGTATCAAAGGCTGAAAACCATCATCGTCAAAACAATCACATAATTTACTTTCTTGTCTAAACGTGAGGATCGGGATTAGAATTGATCTTCAGTAACCCATGCTTGTCGCAAGAGGCGACTAACGGGATCGGGTGGTCAGGCTCGCTGACTTGGTTGACACATATCATCGTATCCCAATTGCGTAGATCTATGCTCATGCTGCTGATCATTGGATTGTCTGGTCCAGAATCGAGAAAACGAGAAAACACTCTCTATAATAAGAAAGTATTTAGGCTAAATCAATTCAAATCTGCCAAACACAAACTCATACATAAAGGTGAGGTTGACTTTTGGAAAGGTGAATGTCTTGTGGATATAATTTTAGTCATTCTGAATCTAAATGCACATATCTAGATATGATACGTCCGAGGCTGTTTTGCTGGCCTCTTTCATTTCTATCTCAGGTACCTGTGAAGATCCGGGTTAGAATTGATCTTCAGTAACCCATGCTTGTTGTAAGAGGCACCTAACGCATTGTCTGGTACAGACTCGATTATTTACAGACCGCCGCCATATAGCTGGTATATTGCAGAGTGCGGCGTAAAACGAAACCCACTCACTCAGTACTTTTCAGTCACCTTCAATATGGGTGTATTCTGTCTTTAACCCAACAGTTTTCTTTGAGAACCTATGAAACACGATCTGTTATCTATTTCAGCAAAAACATCTTTGATGTAGAAGTATACGTTCCATTCACGACCACCAAAGTAGCTTTAACATTGCGTCAATGCATCAGGTTCCTTCCTGGGTGATTCGCGATATTCATCTCTGGGAATCGCTACAAAATGTCGGGTCTCCTCCAAGTGGTTTTGAGAGAGGAGAAAGTCTGCTCACACAATACACTCTCGGTCACGACGAACCAGACCTGAATGTGTAGGGCATGAAGGGTCATGGCGTATTTAAGTGACGTGGATCCGCATGGATAAAAGCTATTCAATTTTATCCAAGTGTAATAAAGCCCAGCAGGACCAGGGGTCCCGACATCAATGGCTATGTTTGCACGACATGGAGAACCGTCGAATTAGAACGTGACGCAATTTACCAAGATGCCAAGATTTCTTTCACACGAATAGAATTTCTGTTTGCAGGTCCACAAAAAAATATCCTTCGCATCTAAGGAATAAAGTACACTGACATATGACAATTCTTTGCAAACAGAAATCCGATTAAATCAACAGTGTTCGGGAGTGTGTGTACTTAGGAAGACGCAGCTTTTTATACGATTATGAAAGTTTAATATCATCGCACTAATCACATAAAGCAAAATCGTCTTTCTGCTGATAATATTAGATAATGATCAAAAGGTGTTTGATGATTCCGATTCTATCGTCTCCGAGAGCATTAATTACGACCATTCAGTCCCCAACTTGAAAAACGTCTTTAATCAAAGTGAATCTTCTCGAGTATTATTGGCAAAAAGTGGCCTTCTTTGATCCACAGAATCCTCCGTGAATTTTGTTAATCAGAATCAAGATCGTTCTTGATAGTCATCGGCAAACAATTCATAAGTATAGACCTTGATGACAATGACATCTTTTGAAAGTGTCAAGGTGTTAATTCCACACCGATGCCACCAAATCCACATCAGCTAACGTGTGACTCATATTGGAAGATGGCAAGGTCATTCTTTCCTGATTTTACCCCAATAGCATAATCCCATGCTCTTAATGGAGTAAAAAGTGTTTGTTCAATATATTTGAAAGGGTATCAATATTGTGTTGTCTAATATGTGGGCTCGAAGGATTTTACCAGTGGACTGTTATAATCATTATTAAAGGTATCAGAAGATGGTTTCGGTCTGACAGTGGGTTGTTATTATCATTATTAAAGATATCAGAAGATGGTATCAGTCTGACCAGTGGGCTGTTATTATCATTATTAAAGATATCAGAAGATGGTATCAGTCTGACCAATGGGCTGTTATTATCATTATAAAATGTATCAGAAGATGGTTTCGGTCTGACAGTGGGTTGTTATTATCATTATTAAAGATATCAGAA
>VKKT01001202.1:12652-29810 GCA_008038995.1 Haliotis laevigata
TTATTAAAGATATCAGAAGATGGTATCAGTCTGACCAGTGGGCTGTTATTATCATTATTAAACAAATCAGAAGATGGTTTCAGTCTGACCAGTGGGCTGTTATTATCATTATTAAAGATATCAGAAGATGGTTTCAGTCTGACCAGTGGGCTGTTATTATCATTAATAAACAAATCAGAAGATGGTTTCAGTCTGACCAGTGGGCTGTTATTATCATTAATAAACACTTCAGAAGATGGGTTGTTATTATAATTATTAAATATATCAGAAGATTGTTTCGGTGGGACCAGTAGACTGTTATATAATATTATCGATATTAGATATGACAGAAGATGGTTTCGGTCTGATCAGTTCATCAGTGGACAGTTATTATCATTATCAAACATATTAGAAGATGGTGCTGGTCTTGCATATCACGGAGCAACGCTGTCAAGGAGCCCACATTGACCTTCATGGGACGTCAAACGGAAGTTACAGAATTTTGGGGGTTTACATTTTTTGGCAATCCTATCTCACAAACAACATGAAGCAGAGTTGCCAACATGAACCACCGGTCTTCAAATTCATCTAAATGTTCATCTAATCTTCAATACTGACAAAAAGCTTGAACCATTATTTATTAGATATTTCTTTCCTTTCAGCCTCTATTCGTGACGATCCGGGTTACAATTGGTCTTCAGTAACCAATGCTTGTCTCCCCGTGAAGATCCGGGTTACACTTGGTCTTCAGTAATCCATGCTTGTCTCCCCGTGAAGATCCAGGTTACAATTGGTCTTCAGTAACCCATGCTTGTCTCCCTGTGAAGATCCGGGTTACAAGTGGTCTTCAGTAACCCATGCTTGTCTCCCCGTGAAGATCCAGGTTACAATTGGTCTTCAGTAACCCATGCTTGTCTCCCCGTGAAGATCCGGGTTACAATTGGTCTTCAGTAACCCATGCTTGTCTCCCCGTGAAGATCCGGGTTACAGTTGGTCTTCAGTAACCCATGCTTGTCTCCCTGTGAAGAGCCGGGTTACAATTGGTCTTCACTAACCTAATAGTATGCTTGTCTCCCCGTGAAGATCCAGGTTACAATTGGTCTTCAGTAACCCATACTTGTCTCCCCGTGAAGATCCGGGTTACAATTGGTCTTCAGTAACCCAGCTTGTCTCCCTGTGAAGATATGGGTTACAATTGGTCTCTTCAGTAACCTAATAGTATGCTTGTCTCCCTGTGAAGATCCGGGTTACAATTGGTCTTCAGTAACCCATACTTGTCTCCCCGTGAAGATACGGGTTACAATTGGTCTTCAGTAACCCATGCTTGTCTCCCCGTGAAGATCCGGGTTACANTTGGTCTTCAGTAACCCATGCTTGTCTCCCCGTGAAGATCGGGGTTACAATTGCTCTTCACTAACCTAATAGTATGCTTGTCTCCCCATGAAGATCCGGGTTACAATTGGACTTTTGTAACCCATGCTTGTCTCCCCGTGAAGATCCGGGTTACACTTGGTCTTCAGTAACCCATGCTTGTCTCCCCGTGAAGATCCGGGTTACAATGGATCTTCAGTAACCCATGCTTGTCTCCCCGTGAAGATCCGGGTTACAATTGATCTTCAGTAACCCATGCTTGTCTCCCCGTGAAGATCCGGGTTACAATTGGTCTTCAGCAACCCATGCTTGTCTCCCCGTGAAGATCCGGGTTACAATTGATCTTCAGTAACCAATGCTTGTCTCCCCGTGAAGAGCCGGGTTACACTTGGTCTTCAGTAACCCATGCTTGTCGGAAGGGGCGACTTACGGGAAAGGGTGGTTAGGCTGGCTTACAAGTCATCGTATCCCAATTGTGTACAAGACTTCCTTTTTAAAAACACTTTATCATGGTGTCTGTACTAAAGTTAAAGTGGTTCTGAGCGATTACCACTTCTGATCGCATACCTGCACTGAGTACATGCAGACGAACAACAATCCCTTTAGGAAACGCATGTATCATACAATGGACACAGCGCTATGCCGTTTTTACATTTTTGAGATGCATCATAGTTGACCAGACACCTATAATTGTGAAGTCAACATTTACAACAGAACAACTTTATCTCGTAATCACTTCACCCATCAGATTACATTTTTTCTTCAGGAAAACACGCCACAGGCCACAAGTTGTGCAACTAACATATCGTCTCCCAGACTATATCAATTAAATAACAAAATAAATCCGACTCAATTCTAGAATTACACAAGAAGAGGTTGCCTTATTTCTGGGCTGTAACGTATTTCTGTAACTAAATATATCAGTCTATGTCTCCGATGTATATCATTACATAAACATTACAGTTCAGAAATGTTAAGAATAATCGTAAGAGTTAGTCCACATAGTGCATAACCGTTAAACATGATCCATCCAGAAGACAATCAACATACAAATATGTACTACTGTGACAAATAAATTCATGTAGAGGATCCATTACTGCATAGTTAGCTTAAATCATGCACTATTTCCCTATAGTGAGTGAATGAGTTTAGTTTTACGCTGCTTTTAGCAATATTCTTGGAATATCACGGCGGGGGACACAGAAATGGGCTTCACACGCTGTACCTATGTGGGGAATCGAACCTGCGTCTTTGGCGTGACGAGCGAATGCTTTAACCACTAGGCTAGCCTACAGTCCCTCATTTTCCTATAAATCTGTAAGTATAGACATAGTGTTTGGTATGTTCCGATTGAAAAAAACGGCAACTGTTTCCAAGTGCGTAATTGCAAGAACATGCATGAGATACATGTCTGTGTGTGCTACGGTTTACGACTTGATCACAAAGGTGAATTACTAGAAAGACAGTAGGACCTCCTTTCTATCTGAACCCATCGAATGGTTATGCATATTAATTTAGGTCCCCTATTACAGCGTTATTCCACAAGCTGATGATGAAGTTACGTTCTAGTCAAATACAATCCATTCACCGTCTTCACATCCAATGATCAAACAATTTTGACACTGAAATAGCCAATACGTTATGTCTAGGAAGTTTATCAATTCCTCAAAGTTCGGAAATAAAACGCCAAGCAATGAATCTGAAATGCAATTGCTTATTTTGTTTTGTTATGTACTGTTTTCACATGGTAAAGTCCAGTTTCTTCACAATCATTTTGATTATAAAAATAAATTTATGAAATAAACTTTATTAATTCTCCAAGTCAGGTTTGCAAACAAATTACCTTTGCAATTTGATATAACCGTTCTTTTCAAGAATGTGTTACTAAATTAACAGCAGGCTAGACTACCAATGAATACGAGTGGGTTTCATATATTCATATGGCTATTCTTGTACTAACATTGCGAAACTGCACTTGATTTTCCTGGAAAGTGCATCGTGATCTGATCGGTCTGATAGCACGGAAGTGAAATCGTTGGCCATTCTCACCTGGACATGATGTGAAACCTCGTTTGTGTCTTTACCGTGATAATCTTTTAAAAACACATAAATATATCAATACCCGTCTAAGCCTACATTGTACTGATTACGTAAAACCTGGTTGTAGCTATGTGATATTGGACTCTTTTGGGGATCTGAATAAGTCTACTCATCTTCAAACTACCAATATGGTCCAAAATATCTTAAGACACTCGTTTCCCCTATGTATATGGTCAAGTCTTGTCGCACACCTTTCTTCAACCATTTTCAGAAACCTTCGTGAAATTAAGGCACAGTGAAAGAAAAGCTCATGCTTGTTCACCTATACAGCGATGAGACCTCTAGATGATTTGTCCTGCGAGCCATATGTCCCGTTAGTAGACAAGCATTTGATTTTCCAATGTGATGTTTCCAAAGCTGATATAATTACATCCCCAATGTCATGTTGACAGTGATTTATTGGTTGTTTCTTCTATGAATTTGAATCTTGCATTTGGTTGCATGCAGACATGCAAGGTTCTGTTGATCCTCTCAGCTTGACGTTAACTCCCCGCCAAATGTCTGCATGAACATCCCAGGGTGGGTACACTTGTTCCATGATTCATTTTAAGCCGTTTCCAGCGCTGTCTGCCATGTGGAGAACAAAGAAGTGTCTTTACAACTGCCACATATTTCTGAGGAATCGAACAATCCCATTCAGATTCCAGACTGACAAAACAGGAAAGATAAATACCTCGACACGTTGCCTTCCGACGTGTATGTTCTAACCCCACCAGGGACTTTATGTTTGTAATCTTGTATAACGTAAAACGATGGCACTGTTTCACGGGGTGATGGCCATTTGCATTCGTTTCCTTGATGTTGCAGTTAGTCTCTTATTGAACTTAGACATAAGCGAAGCAAGACTGCTAAACAACATATAGCTTAAGTCAGCACACAAAGTGATGTTTCCATAACTTGGTTCCCTTTACATCTGTGCGTAGGCCGAGCCATATCGAGTCGTAAATCAGGCATTGCCAGCTATGTCATGACCAAAACAACCGTACTAACGTCGCGGCTTAATGTGTACCCATAGCGGTTTTGATCAGTCTGTCAATATGGGGAATAGGAGCAAAAGATGTACCCAAAATAATTTTAATCAGTATGCCAATGTTGGAAATAAGAGCTTTATGTGAACCCATGGGAATTTTAATCTGTAATTCAGTATGGGAAATAGGAGCTAAATGTGAACCCGTAAGAATTTTAATCTGTAATTCAGTATGGGAAATAGGAGCTAAATGTGAACCCGTAAGAATTTTAATCTGTTATTCAGTATGGGAAATAGGAGCTAAATGTGAACCCATGAGAATTTTAACCTGTAATTCGGTATGGGAAATAGGAGCTAAATGTGAACCCATGAGAATTTTATTCTGTAATTCAGTATGGGAAATAGGAGCTCAATGTGTACCCATAATAATTTTAATCTGTAATTCAGTATGGGAAATAGGAGCTAAATGTGAACCCATGAGAATTTTAATCTGTATTTCAGTATGGGAAATAGGAGATAAATGTGAACCCATGAGAATTGTAATCTGTAATTCAGTGTGGGAAATAGGAGCTAACTGTGAACCCATGAGAATTTTAATCTGTAATTCAATATGGGAAATAGGAGATAAATGTGAACCACAAGAATTTTAATCAGTAATTCAGTATGGTAAATAGGAGATAAATGTGTACCCATAACAATTTTAATCAGTATGCCAATATGGGAAATAGGAGCTAAATGTGAACCCATCACGATGTTAATGAGAAGAGCCAAGGGGGACATTAGGATCTAAATATGTATCCATAGCGATTAAGTTCGGTTTGATATTTTGCTTAGAGGTACCAAAACTGCAGATAACATGGCTCTACATTAATACCACAGTATCTGACGTTATTATCTTGCAGAATACCAAATTCTTGTAGGTTAATTTTATCTGAAATGCCAACTGAAAAGAAACCTGAGTGTCGATTATTTGTTGATTCCTTTGGCCGCAAATGGCAAAATGGTGGTTACAACTGGAATCAGTAACTAAAACCAGATGCGAAATAAATTATATATCCCTCACATGCCTATGTGTGGTGTGTGGTCCTGTGTACAGACCTAAGGTCACAAATCAGTTGAAGTTAAGCAACGTTTGGCACGGATAGTCCTTGGATTGGTGACCGTGTTTGGCAGCTTGACTCCTGAGAGTTTCTAGGACTTCAGTCCTGCCCCACAATGAAACACATGTTATACATGTGACCTCACCATAGGCAAGTGAGTATGTTCAAAATCGCTTCTGTTCACAAGCAGAAAATGGGTACCCGGTGGGATAAGTCATGTGACTATTAACCTTCTTGAGCCTCACAGTCAGCTTGGGTTATCCGGGATAATAATATGATCCGCTTTGATTATAAGCGCTAAGAGCAATTACCAAGTGAATCGAGTTTAGCTCATTATATATGCATTTATTATTTTTTTATCAAAGCTGTAATCATTCTCAACATTTTTAAAATTTGTTATGCCTCATGTAGTGACCTGAATGACTCACAAATATCTCACAAATATACTGGATCATATCTACATGCAGCTGACATACACGACACGTAACTCAGGTAATTTGAGATCTGTCTAAATGTCAAATGAATTGTGTTTCTGTGTACATTGTCTAGAGAACGGGTCATGTGGGTGCAGTGTACACAGGTCGACGTGGTGGGTAGGATCCCTCCCTGGCAGCAGGATGCAGTACGACATCTTTTAATGACTAAATACACTCCACCAGGACAGGCTGATATAAACTGTCAATACTCAGCGCCTGGAGTGGCCTTCACGTGATATAGTTTTTCGTTTAAAAAAGACAACCTTGAATAGACAACAAGCGTCTCCACTACAGGCGATTATAAACTGGCCTGATATTTCCAATAGAGGCATATAGTGGAGTTTAAGTTAAGACCAATGAGCTTGTCAAGCTACGAGACACCAACAAGCACGACGAGAAGGCAGCGTGACGCTAAGTGAGATTGCTTAACGGTCGCTGTTCTGTATGTTTGTATTACAGCCGTCAAATTACACGGAGATCTTCAGCCTATTAAATCAAATACAGAAATTGCATTCAAACCTCAATCAAAGCACTGAAAGGTAATAAACCTACATCCAAATCCCAATTGGGATATTAGATGACTTGCGTCAACCCCTCCGTCAAACGATCCGATGGGAATCCGGGGAAAGTAAACCTCCATCGAACGATTCAATTTGATTTAGCTAACTTCAATAACACCTACGTCAGCTGACCTGAAAACATTAGCTGACATCATCCAAGCCTTCGTCGAATCAAAGGGGAATTAGCTGGTTGCAATCAAACTTCCGTCACACGATCCGAGGGGAATTCGCTGATTTGATCAAACCTCCGTCACACGATCCGATAGGAATCAGCAGACGTTGGTCAAACCTCCGTCACACGATCCGAGGAAAATTAGGTGACTTTAATCAAGGTTCCGTCAATCTACCCGAGGGGAACTAGCTGACTTCAATCAAACCTCCGTCGAACCATCCAAGGGAGATAGTTGACTTTAATCAAACCTCCGTCAAACGATCAGAGTGGAATTTGATGACTTTATAATATCAAACCTCCTGTAAAAGACCCAAGGAGATATAGTGGACTTTCAATCAGACAATCACCAAGCTGTTATATTGAAATAATCTGATTTAATCACCCGATACGAGGGTGATTAGCTGACATTGATCAAACCTCTGTCAAACGATCCGATAGGAATAAGCTAACGATGATCAAACCTCCGTCAAACGATCCGATAGGAATTAGCTGGCGTTGATCAAACCTCCGTCAACGATCCGATAGGAATTAGCTGGCGTTGATCAACATCCGTCAAACGATCCGATAGGAATTAGCTGGCGTTGATCAAACCTCCGTCAACGATCCGGTAGGAATTAGCTGGCGTTGATCAACATCCGTCAAACGATCCTTTTAGGAATTAGCTGGCGTTGATCAACATCCGTCAAACGATCCGAGGAAAATTAGCTGACCTTATTTAAACGATCTCGGGGTACGTAGCTGACATCAATCGAACCTCCGTCAAAGGCCCCAAGGAGATATACATGTAGTTGACTTTAAATCAAACCTTCATTTAGCTATCAAAGAGGAATTATCTGAATTATCACACCTTCACCCAACAATCCAAACGAATCAACAAACAATCCAAGAAAATTGATCTGACTCCAATCATTCTTCCATAAAGTATTTAATAGAAATCAGCTGACAAATTACCTCGGCTTTGATAAATAAAAAGTGGAATGGAGCATCCAAGAGGTTATATAGTCGAATTTATAAATTTGTGAAAACAGCATGAATGTAACCACTTCCTTCATATCAACAGAGAGTATTCCAATGTCTTGTTAAGTTTAACAGTGCCCTTGGTTACACAGTGCATATTATGACTTCACGAAACATCTTGCAGCATATATTTTTAGATCATATAAATAATTATTCTGTGACCTCATAAATGGACAGAACTGTCTGTGGTCTAAATGTTATAAAATTAGAAGTATTCCTTTTTAGCGTAGAGCCCAAAGGAAATTATCCAGATTGTTATAAACTTTCGTCTGCATTTGGACTGCATGGAAGTACATTTCGGGATTAATTATGGCACTGCGTCCGTGTTATTGAGAAGGAACAACTAAAGATCAAAATGAAACAATCGTTTGAATGTTTCTTCAGGATGTTTCATCTCTACTCTCGCGAGATTCCACGAGACAGCATGAGATTCAGTTTCTTATCATATGAGCCCCGTTAGCATTAAAAACACCGTGGATGTTCAATACAATCTTTGCAAGCCATCTTAGCGAAATTGGCCTTCAATTAAGATGCTATCTGTCTGGTGGAACACAGAACATGTACTGAAAGAGGTTTTGGTGGAGTAGATTTAGTGTATTCCTAACGAGCTGGCTATAGCATTGCTTTGATGACCTACAGATGCCAGGGTCAAGAGCACATTGATGAAATAGTAATCAATTGAATTAGTTTGGACTTAAGAAAGGTCGAGTAGTGAAGGTCACATCTTATGGCCATGTGCACTTAAGCAGAGAGGAAAATAGATAATATTTATATTGGGTTTCTCTGTCTTTGCACAGCATTCGCATTATCTGCGAGGGTCGTTTTTTATCATCGCTTTTAACACTTGAAGCTTGTTTTCTTTACCCGCTTGTCCTGTTGGCCCTTTGGGGCTTAATCAAATATGTCTTTTCTCAATGGAAACTTAAATCAATAGATATAAATGTAAAAAATAATGATTATTTGATGAACGAAATGGCATTGATTGCCACTACAATGAACATGATATGGTCATATATGTCTGCTCACTGTGTATACAACTATGGGGTAACAAGCATATATGTGCTGTGTATATATAACGAGTGTGTCACGCAAGTATGGGCTACATATTCTTTGCATACATCCATCTCCGTTTTATTAACAAGGGTACATGCATTATGCATATAGTGAGTGAGTGAGTATGGTTTTACGCCACTTTTAGCTATATTCCAGCAATATCACGGCCGGGCACATCAGAAATGGGCTTCACACATTGTGCCCATGTGGGCAATCGAACCCGGGCCGGTTCGTGTGACGACCCAACTCTTTAACCACTAGGCCATCCCACCGCCCTTATGCATATAAATATACACAAGGGGGTATCTACGTTATATATAATAATATGCCTGTAAGGATATATACATTTTGTATATAATAAATTTATATAATATACACTCAGGGGACATAAGAATACTTTGAAATTTATAATATAAGTACACCCATATAAGAAGCATGAGATATTTTTCTGTAGAATCTTTCCGGATTATGACGTCCAGTCTCACAATCCCTACCCAACGCTTAACTACCGGAACCTGGGGCTGTGTGGTAACCTAGTGGTGAAAGCGTTCGCTTCTCACGCCTAAGACCCGGGTTCGACTCCCCACATGAGTATAATGTGTGAAGCCCATTTATGGTGTCCCCCGTCGTGGTATTGCTGGAATATTGCTAACAGCGGCGGAAAACCATACTCACTCATCCACTCACTCACTCAATCTGCCTTCACCTGCTCCAAACATCCATCACTGTAGCTCTGAAGTCGTCCCACATCAACGACGGCTCAGATCACTGACATATTTGCACAAGCTCTGCGACAGCGTTTTCTTTATAAACATGCCCCGAACATGTTTCATCTGGAATCGCTCAGATGGTGTTAGTATAAGGGAGATTTCAATGATAATCGACGACTGATCAATATGCGATCAGCTTACACCAGTCCTACCCAAACATATTATTGCGTTGCTTGGCAACAAATTACGATATGTTATATTAAGTTGTGGTATAATATTTCTTGTGAGCGTCTAAATCCAGCGGTGTCAAGTTACAATATCCTGCATAAATACAAACATCACCCCCTCCCACTCCCCAGCCAACCACCAACCCACGGCGACACACAGGTCTCCCCCAGAAAAAAAATTCTCCTATTTAACATGAAATCGACGTTGAGCACAAATTGTGAAAGTTATTTTAAGAACATTTGTGCCAAGCTCTAAATACAGGGTACAAATCTACTCAAGTCGAGTCTCCAGTGAAAGTGCACTACAATGCAGTGCAATAAGGTGATCTGTAAAGCAATACTGCATCACACAAATATGAACTTGGTTTTTGTCTATATGGTTGTATTACTGGATATATATTGTATGTCGACCCACCGTCCTGTTTGTCTAGCTACCTAGCTGGTATGCGAGTGCTTACAATCCAAAGCCATACAAATCGTGTACACTTCCATGAAAGTTCCTGTCAGGTGATCTGTTTAATCAGCCAATCTGATTATCTTGCTTGTTTGTTTATTGTTTAACGCCACACGCACGTACGTGCATGGCGTCAGTCTGTAGATAATCGAGTCTGGACCACACAATCCTCTGATCACCATCGTGAGCATCCATGTACAGAATTGGGATACGACGACATGCATAAGCGAGCCTGATCGTTCTGTCCCCGTGGCCACGAACGACAAGCATGGGTTGTTGAAGAACACTGTTCAACTGGATACCCGCGTGTGTGTGTGTGTGTGTGTGTCCATGGATCGTTCAGTCTGTTTTACTTTGTATATCCACTAACCTTTCTGTAAGTCTTAACTGATAACTGTTAATTTGTCTACCAAACCCTTTATCGTTGTCTTACTAGCATCCAGCTGCAATATCTCTATTTTTGGACAAGCAATCGAACGGTCTGCTTGTGTCTTTGCTTGACATTCACTCTGTTCACTCGGCCTATGTGTTTACTCGTTTAACTATCTGCTTCCTTGTGTGAGCTTTTTGTCTCGTTATCACTGCCTAACTGAACGAATGGTTTACTAGCATTCGTAGGCTAATACGATCGGTCTGTTTTCCCGCGTATATGTACGTATATGTACAAAAATATAATTGGTTTCAGATTTTTTTAGGAACTAAACATAGGACAGGTTAAGAAGCAGGATATGCAGTTGATTTAATGTCAGTTTCTAAAGACCATCTCGGAGCAGTATTAGTATTAGTGAGTGAGTGAGTGACTTTAGTATTACGCCGCAATCAGCAATATTCCAACTAGATAGCGGCGGTCCGTAAATAATGGAGTCTGAACCAGACAAATTCAGTGATCAACAGCATGACCATCGATCTGCGCAATTGGGAACCGATGACATGAGTCAACCAAGCCAGCGAGCCTGACCACCCGATCCCGTTAGTCGCCTCTTACGACAAGCATGGATTACTGAGGATTCATTCTAACCTCGACCTTGTCTTTTAGTATTAGTATTGGTGGTAGTAGTAGTTCCATAATCATAAACCAAGTTATTGATAAAATCTAAGAATAACACCGGACACAGAACGCAACCTTGTTTCACACTACCATGAAGTACTTGCGGCCAATGACGTTTAAGAAGCTCTTGACCGATTGTCTTCACACGACAATGTAACAGCCCAATAGAAATTACAATAGAGGCTGAGCGTTTTGACAGCTTACGAGGTTCACGATTATAGAAGATAACGTACACGTGTTGAATAGGGCTTGCTTTTACAGGATCAGTTTTGTTATGAATACACAATGTCATTTAGAAA
The DNA here is from genome assembly GCA_008038995.1 of Haliotis laevigata. NCBI lineage: Eukaryota > Metazoa > Mollusca > Gastropoda > Lepetellida > Haliotidae > Haliotis > Haliotis laevigata. The sequence goes on from VKKT01001202.1 coordinate 24,186, forward strand.
GTGATCAAATGTTACACGTGTAAGTTCAAATATATGTTTTATTTTGTTACTGAGGATGACTACAATCACTTTCAAGCCAATAACTAAAACATCTTATCAACTAACACTGTTCATTGATTAATATGAAACATTGCTTACATAAAGTTCGTGAACTTACCCATAAGGTAAAAGGCACGCGATAATCATTTAAACGGTTAAGCGTATTAAGCATCACAGGTTACCACAATCTAACTTTATCTTGGTCAACATGTCTACGTCCTACGAATACCCCAGAGTAAATTATTTGCCCTGTTTAGAAGAGCAGTCGGCGTGGTGAAGACTCGAGCTCCACTCCATATAAAATGTTGTTATTTCCTGCCTTGTGTATTTATTGCACTGTTGTCCCTGGATGCCTGTGCTTCTGTAAACATGACGAAGTGCGGAATGACATATCTGCATGCTGTCCTCATCAAGATTGTTTTGGTAAATCTGGAGGTGCAACTTTTCCCATTGATAATGGCCAACCGCGAGAGTCATGACGTACGATGTGGACTTAAGGCCCCATGGTATCTGCCTCGGCAGATAATCGAGACTAATTATTCGGTGGCGTTGACGTTTTGTATTTAATTGGCAATGGGGAGTATCATGTAGTGGTTTACTTCCTCCTTTGGGATTAGTTACACGTGATTAAGACTTCTCTCCTTTCCCCTGGTAATTGGCATGTGTCTTAATGGCATTACCAAGACAGAGCCCAGTTTCCCCAACAGTTGCTTATTCAAACATGGGGAAGAGCTTGGATTAGATTGTAGCCTCCCGATCAACTGTCAGATATTTCTGAAACTATATTGCTTTGTGATAGCCTGATACTAAATTCATATGTCAATGTTATCGGATCACATTTTGTATTTTGACGAATGAATAACCTTAGTAGGAAAGGAATTATCTTAACGCCTCAAACAAAATTGAATTTTGTTCACTGTGATGGAATTGTCTCAGCCTGTTGTTTTTTCCTTGGTGATGTTATTTTAACCCAAAAAACACACCCCGACCACCAGCTTAACATGCTCTTCCTTGTCATTCCATTTTTACGACTTGAAAAATGCAGTTAGTGTTTGCAACTTGGGAAATTCAAATTATTGGATACCTCCCTGTTATTTGTTACTCATTCTTAAAGTAAGAAGTGAAGACACATGAAAAAAACATCATCATGCGCCAAAGTTGTTTGCAGGTGTATTGTCTTGTGACAGCGGTGGGTGGTCGGCTGGCAAGTCCGTGAGTGGGGAAGTGGACATGAGAAAAACAGACACAAACAGTAACTTAAACACATTCTTATCAATGGCATTCAGTGAAGCAATCATTACATATAATCTTGGTCATCTGTTTTGATGATCAGTTGATGATTCACACAAACAGACACACACACACACACACTTCATTGTACCTTTAAATTGGTTTAACAACCAGTGAATACTCTACTTCATCGTATATACCTACATGTATGTGCATGAAGTTTCAACGTATATACATGTACTCATGTCTGTCTGTTTGTTTGTTATAGCGATTACGTGCAAACAATCAAGGCAATTTGACCAGCAACTGAAACCTTGATATCTACACAATAGTGTTAAGCATCAACATCAGTGAGCCAAAAAAACATCCAAACCCTTATGTCAGAATAAGTTTCGGAAGATCATTTCAACCTGCTGAAGATCAATTTGAACCTGGACCTTCAGGTTTGTATTCACTTCTGCATTCCACTTCAGTATCTACGTCTATGTACACTTTTATCTGCTACTGTACTTCTATTTATTTTCACCGAATTCAGATCATGACAAGGGCCAGTTGGGCAGTTTTGTATGGCATGTGACAAGTAAGGTCGTGTTTCAGAGCCTTCCTTTTCGACCAGAAAGCGAGGCGTGAGCTTCACAGTGCTGCACCAGTGCTCTTTACCTGATTTGTAGCCCGTGTGTCATACAAGCATTGTGAAATTTTATGATATTAACGCGCAATTATGCAGAACACACAGACGCTGAATGTCAAATTTGTAATTTGTTTTTCCGAAAAACACAAGCAGCACGCTGTTTCCCTTAATGTCCAGCTGTATTCAAGCAGCTGCAACCTTCGGTGAACTTGTGCGGTTCAGTCAAACATGCTCTTCCAAAAAGGAAAAAACACCTTTGCTGAAAAGTTGTTTGGTCAACTTTACAACGTTCAAGGTCTCAGTAAATCTATAAAAAAGGACACTTTAAAATGACAAAATTGATTTTAAATGTATTTTTTTCTTTTAAGATTTGTAATGGCTGTGGAAATTGTTTATGTTTGTGCAAACAGGCATTCCAGTCGTTGGTACCTCAAGTAGCCGTGACGATCCGTGGTCTATGCTTGTGGTAAGAGGCGACTAACGGGATTGGCTGGCCAGGCTCGCTGACTTGGTTGACACACGTCATCGCATTCAAAATGCGAAGATCGATTCTCATGATGTCAATCACTGGTCCAGACGCCATTATTTACAGATAGCTACCATATAGCCGGAATACTGCTGAGTGCAATAACACAAACAACAAAGTTAAACAACAGACCAACCAACCAATGGTTTCTCAGGTTTATTCACGCCGTGTCAATTTAAAGGGGCACTGATCCAGAGCAGTTTCCGTGGACTGCGTGTTGCTTTTGTTACTGTTTTCCTCCCGCGAGTACCCGGATAATATCCCAGAATGTGTGACTGGTTCGTGATCTCTGCTGCGCCACCCGCAGGCGCAATTGATAGTATAAGTGTAAATTACGTATAGTGAATTTATAATATGACTGTAATATCTAGACATTTTATAGATTGCCAACGTGAATCATATTCCACACACACGCCCCAAGTCCGGCTTAGTGTATATTGTCTGTCTCATTAAACTTCACGTCAAAAAATGATTCTGTTGAATGCTACAACAAATGAATAAAAACAAAATGCAAATATTAAATTTAAAAGGGACTAATGTTATAGCAACAATGTCAGGCCATTAGCTTGTTCGAAGAATGTATCCATCAATATCCACATACATGTGTCTTTTACCAGTCTAATATGCGAAAAAGTGATATATCGTATAAGGTTTTTCACATTGGTGTATAGTCTCATTGGTCAACCTAGATAGCACACCTGGCAAGTAATTGCATGATGTCCGCCATTCTTTAAAATGTAATTTAGTTAGCTAATAATGAGCATTCAATCCACTTATGGCGGGTTAATCCTTTGAATGGAGGATGTTGTTTCTTCACAGGCACTTTACGACAGGGAGTATTCAGCATACATGAGAATGAATAAATATACATACATAAACACTACCTTTTGACAAATCAGCTGTGCATGATAAAAGTAATTAATCAATCAGCGTGTTAACGGTTAATCCTTTCATCGATGTTTGTTTCTGTAACTCAGCTGATAATTCCTCTTGCTGCAATTCCATGCGCATATTACATAAATTGTAATACATTTGCCACATCAGACCTCAATTTATAATGTTGGGTATTTACTCCAGACACGAGAAATGCCAAATGGGAATCTTTGTCGGGTAATCTGAGTTCTGTTACTACTAATTATACCTTTCATAAATTCATTAACTGGCCATCAAGTGAATAATGACAAATAACATTGTGTAGGTCTATACACGGGTTACAGCAAGGGAGTAGTAATGGCTGTATTGCATGCAAATTTAATTGCCTGAAAAAACATTTCGGCCGACACTGTTTCGTGGATACGAACGGAACTTCATTGTTGCATTAGAAATACATATAAGCATTTTCTGTGTACTGAAGTTACAAAAGTATATACCTATTTACCTAAGTAAATTTTCAGATTTTTCTAGCCTTGGCAAAGTGGGGTTGTTTAGTTTATGAATTGAAATAAATCAAAGGTGTGTTTTAATATCGTAGGTAATAGACATCATATTTTTAAATGATTAAATATCGAGGTAACAAAACACAGAAATAGGGTCAAATTGGATCAGTCACTATACCATTCTAGCATTTGAAAATCTGAAAACGCCTACAGTGCAGGGATACTTTATTACAATCAGGCAAGAACTGCCGTGGATATGTTCAACTAACGTCATCTGATGGGCATCCACCCTTCCTAATGTCCCAAGACATTCTTCCAGGGTGGACAGTAGCCCAGTCCCCGTGTCCGTTGCGGTCGAGGGAGCAGGGGCTAACTAGTTTGCAGCTAGGTTTCGTAGACTGTTGGCTGGAATCATTAATCGCTCTGGATCAGTGCCCCTTTAAGGTAACATGAACGCATGTAGTGCTGCGGACGTTCTCTACTTTGGTGAAGCTCATGAGTACGGGTATGATGCCGACTAACCTAGAAGCAAGCGGAATATACAAAGAGTTGAACCCACATCCACAACTTCCTGGCTTTCCCAAGGAACACAACTATCAGACAAGTGCATCGTATATATTGTACATATTGATCATTATTAAATAAAACATCTGTTCACATTCACCAAACAGTGGTATTGCGAAACATGTCACTGCATGTATACTGACTTCAAGTCATCCTTTAAAACTGTATAGAGTTCTATGTTTTTTGTATAAGAGCCCCTGGAGGAAGTACCACAATGAACTGATTTAAAGTTATTTAAGTTGAGAACTAAAACAACATATCTTCAGATTCCGATTCTCTAAACAAGGTTTAAATTGTTACTTTGATCTCCGAAGTCGTGAAACTATTCTCAAAGACATATCTTAATGTATAAATGCTTGGAACCAGATGGAGCAGAAACAACGAAACAAAAACATTTTGTCAGACTTGTAATTAAACTAAGTCAAGTGACGGTATAAATCAATGTTTCGTAAAATATGTATTATTTTTTAAAACAAAATTTCGCAGTTTCTGGTCTCAGAATAATTCCCATGGTAAGTTTCTTGATAGACTGTATTGTATCACGTCCATTCACGTTACATCAACTCTCTGTTTTATAATTCTACATATAGTTAATTCTTATACTCTGCTGACCCGTTCTGGTACAATGACATTTCTTTCAACTTTATATATTTAATATTATATGTTTGTTATTTCAAACATAATAACTCAGTTTTGAATCCACTATCATATAACATGTTTATGAGCCACGAGTAAGTACTCTTTCTATGCACTGAAGTTCGTCGTGGTTTGTTCAATTATCTAGATCTCAAAATACAAAAACTTCAGTCCATTTGTGCATGACGTTTGATATTTTGCCCCCTGTAATACCCATGGGAATGGATAATGGTATAAACAGCATTCCGCAGACTTTTCCGAAGGCACAGAGGTTCTCCAATCAATGCCTCCTGCTTAGGTCAATGTATCTACATTACAGGAAACAGAGGCTATGCTTTGACCTCGATGGACAAAACAGCATTGGGGTATATTCTGTAATTAGATAGGTTAGTTTAAGGAATCTCTGAGGATGCATTCCGTGTCTAGTCTGAAACATCAGAAACTATATACCTTTGTCCGTTTTGACCTTCACCTTGAGCCAGAGGACCTTTGTAATGGTATTGTTACAAGTCCAACTAGGAACATCAACAGAAAATGTCAACGTGGAGTAGAAATAAACATGAAGCTTCTGAGTGATCGAGTCTGCCCACCATTCGTAATCGATCTTCGCATTTATCATAGCA